>JAQIWK010000781.1:0-13439 GCA_034695265.1 Dissorhina ornata | reverse complement strand
AGAGAGAGAGAGAGAGAGAGAGAACTGAATGTTATATTTATATAAATGAATGTCAATTTGGTTATGAATGTGACATTTGCCTGCAATGCAGACGTGTTTCGAGAGATGTTTAATAAATTAAATTATGACTTCAAAAGACAATAACTTAATTAAATAATGCATTTTCGTTCAAACCTTTTAATAATTAACGACAAATGTTTATAAATAACATATTTGTAACAAAGTTAAGCATTTGGTGACCAAATGTTTAAATAATTGATGAATAAAATCAATGCAAAACCTCAAAGACCTGATATGAATATTTATTGCCAAATAGTAAATTGAATTTTGAGTTGAATTGAGTTTTGAGTCGAGATTTGAAGTGAGTTTTGGTCCGAAAAATGTTGTTTACATGAAAACATTCATCACTCTCTCGCATCTACATAACTTGGAGGCAAATTATCATTTATTTATTTATGGCTAAACTTGTCAACTAATCAATTCATCTTGATTTATTAATAAATATTGACTAATTTGAATGAAACCAATCGTCAAAACAATTTACTTCAACCAAAAATCATACCACCAATTAAAGAGCAATGTTAACAATTAACAAATCCTGTACTTAATGTTAAACTTATCAAAACTAATGGATGCAAAAATAAAATAACCCTAATCTTTGTTTAAAGATCAGCAAACTATACAAACAACACTTTAATGAACAGTCATTTGAGTAAAACTAACATTAAATGAAAAACAAATAAATCTCAAATAATTAATTAAGAGACCAAAAAATTATTGCATTCATCCCTCTCTCCCATCCCTCTAATGAGAGACACTGTTTGAAGCCATGAATGGCATTATTTAGTTGAGAGCATCTGATAAGCAACAAGAAAAAACACTTGATATTTAGTTTTAATTTATATTTTAGTTATTTTTGTTGTTATCTCTCGTCATATCAGTTGCAATGCTTTGTATTTATTGACGAAATTAATTAGTTTATAATATTTTAATTAAACAAAGCAATATTTTAAAAGCCATTAAATAATACAAGCGATTAACTCTAATCTCATGTAAAAATTTATGAAAGAGTTTTATGAAAATCAATTCAAAACAATTCATTTCATTGTAAAATATGTTTTTTGTTTACAAATACAAGCGTACAATTGGTGGCATTCATTAAATGACTTTATTGTGAATTGTAATGAATTTCTGACTTAAATAGCGATAAATAGTCCAAAAAAGATAAAACAGTTTTAATTAAATCACTGTATATTTGATGCTATTTTTCACTCATTTTGTTTGTTTTGCGAAAAGTCAAGAGTTTGGTTGGAAAAGTCATTGTGTAATGTTAATGTAGTGTTAAATACAATACAATTAAGTGACAAAAGATGCTTTTTGGTCGAAAACAAACGGTATTTCATGTACTTTCATAATAATATTGATTTTGGGTTTTGATATATAATTTAAAGTTTAATTTTTATAATAGAAAACGTGATATCGTTTTGAAAGCAAATAAAAACAGTGTTTGTTTGATTGAATCTATTATCCATTCTTACACTACTGTACAAACACTGTAATATAATATACTTATTATTAGTATGTTTTGTAAGAATATTATGAATATATGTAATAAATTATTAACATTTTTGCATTTTTACATTTAGACACAGATTTTTATATTTAAATTACTCAGAATTGAAAGTATATTATATTTGAATATTTCAAACAAAGAGAAAAAACCATTTTTATATGCAAAACATTTGTAATGGCAGTAAAAATGATATTGTATTAAGTTTTTATATAGATTTACGATTCAGTGAATATAAAATAATGTTTCAATAAAAAACAGGAACACAGAGAGAGGGAGAGAGTTGGGGAGAGCGAGAGAGCGAAAGAGAGAGTAAAATAATTATTAATTTTATACGAAATCTGTATATTTTGGTTTTGACTTAAATTTAAAGATTATTTGAAATAAATTTATGAAAAAATTAATTTATCAAATTTCAATTTGAAAAACATTTATCAAAAACAAAATGAAATTTAATTAAAAACACAATTCGGCAATAAATGAGAGAAATGTTTGGAAAAACGCAACCATTTGTGCCGGTGTTCAGTGTATTGGCATTGTTGAGCCTAAACCTGATCCAAACGACCAAATCTGCTAATTTATCATCAATTTGTGGGCTTTTAAAACAAAATGAATTTGTTTTTTGAAACAAAAATAAAACTTTCGAAACACTGAGTTCTCAATCATATTATTTACTTTAATCTTATTATTATTACATTTCAAGTATTATTGTTTCAAGTAATCTATTATTTATACCCAAAAACTGTTGGAAATATTAAATATATTCAGAAAACAGATTCAATATTTGCATTTTAAATAATTTAAAATTTTGTAAAATTAAGTGATTTTTTAGATACAAATAAATTATTTTTACTCATTAATCACTTGCGAGCGAGAAATGCGTTTCGAAATTGTTTTTTTTAATTATATTAAAATTTTTATGAAAATTTGTTTTAAAATTTTGCGAATATTTCAACAAAAAAAGGATAAAATAGCTTTTGTTATGAAATGAAAAACAAATGTCAAAAGTTTACTGAAAAAAGCACTTTTGAGCACAGATTTGAAACACACATTATGGAAGCAAATGTTAAACAAAGACCGAAACGTGTTATTCAAATGATATATTGTCGACAATATGTGCCGTATTTTTAATAACAACAATATGCTTGAGAGGAGAGAGTGTTTTGGGGAGAGTTTTGCGGCATTTATTTAGCATAAAACAAATAAAACACTTGTCAACACCTTTTGGCTTTTGATTAATTATTGGAAACACTTTATGGGGAGAAACAACCACTTACTGGCAATCAATAGAGAAACAAACATGTAATACCTTTCCGGCAATTGGAATCTGAACGGGATTTCGTGAGCGCCCGGCCGTAGAGTCGTCGCGCAGACTGGAAAGTGGAAAGAGGAAAGGAAAGAGGAAAGTGGAAAAGTGTGTTGTTTTATGGGAGAGAAAAAGAGATTTACTTTTTGGCGGCAATTCGTACGTCTGGTCGAGAAAGAGGCGTTTGAAAGGAGTCTTGTCGAGACAGACGCGACCGTCGGACGCGTACATCGAGTTGTCGACCGGCTTCATCGTGGCCACACACGTCAGACCGATGCGCACCGACGACAGCGGCAACTGGCCGTTGAGGGCGATGCGGAGTTTGCCGTGAATGTATTGGCCGAGTTGGTAGGGCTGTTGGTCGGCGTCCAGCACGATCTCGGCGTTTCGCAACGACATTACGCTCTGAACTACATGTGAACGCGACTACAATTGAAATAAGAGAGTTTGTGTTCAGAGGCTCTGACGGAGTTTGTGTGCATATCTATGGCGACAGCGTTTTGCCCGCAATTAAGCCGTCGATCGATATAATTATATATGAAAACACAAAATGTGTTTTAAATACTGCGAAACGCTGTCCATTAATCATAAGCACAAAAAGTGCATTTAAATCGCAGAAAAGCTGTAATAAAAAGCAAATAAATTGCTTTTCGAAATACTATTAAAAATTTTGGCACTTTTTGTGACATTTATTCCAATTTATTGAGTCTTTGCGAAAATACTTGACTTTAATTAAGTTTGTGATCGAAATATCGTTCTTCGAGTCTTACAATAGCCGGCGCTTAAAAGTGCACACAATAGCCTGCAATGCGAAGGCAATAAATCTCGCGTTCATTCCAACAGTTGTTGTAATTAAAAGCATTTCAAAACAGGATTTATCGGAGAAATCAGTTTTTGACAGATTTTGAATTTTAATTTCAAATCAGTTGAAAATTTGGGCCAAAAATGGAATCTTTTATTGGAATTTCGAAAAGCTTTTGTTGAAATCGCACGCAAAGCAAGAGAATGAATGAAAGAACGCGAAAACGAATGTCAAAACATGTTTATTCACTATTATTGGGGAGGGCGTGGCAGGCGGCTCACCACCACCGGCACGTCCACGTGCACGTTCAGCCCAGACGGCACCTCCACCGTCACGTGCACGTCGTACGACACGACGATCAGCGGACAGTCGCCGCTCAGGTCCGCGTTGGCCGGAATGGGCACCTGAGGCGAGGCATCGGGTCAACGACCTTCCCGTCACGTGATATGACTTTACCTGAAGCGTCTCCTGATTGGTGAGTCCCGAGTCGACGGGCAGCGCGTTTTGGGCCACGAATTTGCACCGTTTGGTCTTCTGCTTGTCTTTGGCCGAGAAAGTGACCGTTTGGCGCATTACTGCGCGCGGACTCACTCTAACGGACGACCGGTTGGTCACCAAACAAACCACCGAAATGGACTCGCCTTCCAAACACACACACAATCAGCTCAGAGTCAGACATTTTGATGACAAACCGGGTTCGAAGGCCGGGCGGTCGACCGAGACGTCCAGTTGGACGGAACCGGCCTTTTGCCACGGCAACCACGCCGTCCTGCGCTGTCCGCTCTGACCCACCGGCGACTAAAGGGGAAAAGAGGTTTGAAAGAGCCGTTTATTTCGTACGGTATTTGCCGTCAAGTGCTGGCAATCGAGCGGACATTCGACGAGAAAGTCGGCGCGCGTTCTGTGGTTGAAGCTGAACAGGGGCTGCGAAGAGAGCGAGAGAGTGAATGCAGTGATTGTTGTATAAGTGTTGAACCTTCAGAATCTCGGCTTCGATCCAATACTTGACCGAACCGTTGGGAGAGTCGAAGCTCGACGGCGTTCCCCTGCGGAGAGAGAGCGCGTGAAATATGCGAATTATTCGAATGGTGTGTTACTGTTGGGGCAGTTGATAGGCGAACGGGAACTCGTGAATGCCTTTTCCAATCACGGCGTCGAACGCTTCAACAATCGAATGTCAGTCACAGCGATGACTTAAGCCCTTCTTACTGTTTCCGACGAAATCGTATTCCAATCGCAAGTATTGGATTGAGTCGTGAAAAGTCCGGTTCCGCCGATGTCCGCCCGATCCGCGCGACTCCGACCACTCGACGTCGGCCACGGCCATCAACTGCATGCGAATCTGTCCGTTAAGACACAGTTAGCCTCAGTTGCGACTCATCGCCAGTCGATTACCGCGTCGAGACGCAACTCGCCCTCCAATCCAATCACACACTTCCCGACGACGGCGTCGCCCGCGCGGTACGCGGCCGGACTGGTGGCCAACACGATGGCGAACGTGCGAAGGCCTATCTTACCCATTGTTGCGTTTATTGATTGATTGCATGCAAATCAATGCAAAACTATGGAAACCGTGAAAAACACTCTTTTCTGTCAAACATTTCTCTGTTTTTCGTTTCTCGTGTTTTTTTTTTGAACCAAAAGTTCATTTAATTCTGAATTTTATTCTTAATTAATGAATGAATTATTCAAAGAAAAGAATCCAAAGGATTATTGTCGCGAAACTCGTCTTAAATGAGTCTATATTGCGAATGAGGCGCGAGTTTGGCCGTCAGATGGCGTCACCAGCGCTTCCCAATGACCTCACATTCTGTGCGATCGATGCCTCTCTGCTGAGTGCGTGCTTTGGCAGCAAATCATTGTTGGCTGTGAAACACTGCAATTGTCTCAACAGTTGGTTTCAATTATTTCAAATCTAATCGCATTTTTGAGGCATTTATTCGCGCGACGAATAATGAGCGCATTGTTGGTCTAATCGCGAGTTTAAAGTACACAACAATTGGCGTAAACAATGCGCGCAGACAATGATTGGAGAGGCAATGTGTTGGGAATCGCGCGATAAGACAAACAGATTATTGTTGTAAACATTTAATGAATAAAATTGCGTTTTTTGGCGCAAAAGAGCATCAAAGTTAAGGCGATTAGGATTAACTGGATTAAGGCGGCCGTCAGACACAGGCCGCCGATGAGGCCCGACCGCAGCTCGAGGAACTCGCGCAGCGCCAGAGCGCAGCCCTGCAAAGGATGGTTAGGACGACAGTTGTGTTCAGTCTTTGTCCTTACCTTTTGGTTGAGGAACTGAGTGCCGGTGAGATAGCAAGACGTGGGAATCGACATTCCGTAGCGCTGGTAGTCGTTGAGCGAAACGACGCCACAGCAGCGCAACTGAGGAAGCGTTCGAATTGTGAGCAAACGTTCGAATTGTGTCACAAACGAAAACTCCGACTCATTCACAGGTCACTCACCTTCACTTGGAAAAAGTCGACGAATCCGCGCGCTCTGTCGTCGTACGGGTATTGTTGCAGTTCGGCAATCAGCTCGCGGAACGCGAAGTTGTACAGCTGTTGGGCGGAGGGGTTAGTAAGGGGGCAAAAACAAAAGGGGGAAAACACAGTACTTGTTGTCCGAAGCCGTGAAAGAGGCCTAAAGTGACGCACGCGACCTGAAGGCCGAACAGGAGGAGAAGGGCTGATCCGTACTGAGAGAGGGTTACTTGGGATTAGAGGGATTAACGGACGGCAGAGAACTCACCAGGACGAGGAGGAGCGCGTGTTCGGTGAAGGCGGCCGCACAGCCGAGGAGAGCGCCGAAGAGGAGAACGCCGCCCACGACGATCATGATGTAGGCGGCGGTGACGAGGTTGTCGGTGTCGATGAAGCGCGCGGGTTCGTACGACTTGGGGTCGACGATGAGCCAAATGCCGATCCCAAGGATGACCCAACCCAGCAACTAACAGACACTGAGGGTTAGGACACAGAACAGACAGACAGACCTGTGATTATACCCATAAGAGAGTGTTGAGAGCGAAGAGCAGGCCTTTCACTGCAGAAGCCATGGTTTGCGAGAAACAGACCGAAGGATCGCCACAACAATAGCGACACACGACTACGCGCTCCGCACTCTGCTTGTCGTTCATTGACGTTCGAGTCGAGAATGACTTGCGAACAATGTTTTACATCGCGAGCAGTAATTGTGACACAGTTTTTGATTTCATTCCAAGTTTCGCATTGTTTGACAAATGCGTCGAAAAAGCGATTTCGAAAACGCATTAAAAAGCTTTTAAAGCGTCAAAAGATTTTTGGCCGAAAAAGAGACCAAAAGATTGAGCGAAACAATGATCGCGAGGGATTGCGCGTCAATCTCACGCGCCTTTCACTGAATCTGTGATTTTCGCGTCATTTGCCGAATGACTCAACAATGAGTGAAAAGCGATCGCAAATTGACCGCTCGTTCGCTGGCGACGATAGATGGCGCGCGAGCCGTGACGTCACAGCAATGATTAATTGAGTCGATTTGGAGTCGCTTTTGCATTCCGAAGCCTACACTCTGAGCCCACGCTCTGCTCTGCTCTGAGACGGCAATTGTGTTGGAAATGGTTTTTTGCATAAAAAGCCATTCGAATGACAATCGAAGTCTCGCGAGACGTTTTAATGCACTTCTGATGAGCCGTCGATTGCATTGATGTTTACATTAGCGTTGAGTTTAAACAGAAATACCATTTCAGGCTTTTCTCGCGAGACAACAAACAGCGTTTGGTTTTCCTATATTTAATGATCTTTATGTACAGTAAGAGAGAGAACAATAAATTGAGCCGTCGTTTGATCGCGAGGTAAATGATGAGAGCATTGTTGGCATTGACCGGAAGAACCACCGAAGATTGCAAAGACTAGCAATTGAGTCCCAAAGAAGCCATGACTAGACGTGAGGACGAGTCGGCCGTCACTGCGCGCGCTGCACATCCGACTCGTCCGTCTTGTCCGACGAGAACGAGGCGGGCGACGGCGAGCGCGACCCGAAGTCGTCGTTTCCGTCCGAACTCGACGGGAAGGGCAGTCCCTGCGCGTCCATCGCGTCGAACGCGGCGCCCGACTGGAACCTGCTATAATGTGTTAGAGCGCGCGAACTCAACAATGCACTCGACTTGCCTTCGCTGACGCATCAGTTGCTTGTATTCGGAGATGCGGAGCTTCTTGCCGTCGACGATGCACGTGCGTTTGGGGCGCGGGCGGTAGCGGTAGTCGGGGTGCTTCTCCATGTGCAGTTTGCTCAAGCGCGACTGCTCCTCGTAGTAGGGCTGCTTCTCCTGGTTCGTCATCGCCTTCCAGCGCGCGCCTATCGGGCGTTATTGACACATATAACAGACGTATAACTCGCGCGCCGTTCTTACCGAGGATTTTGGAGATGTTGGAGTTGTGCATGTCGGGACAGGCTTTGAGGATCTTGCGGCGCTCGTCTTTCGCCCAAACCATGAACGCGTTCATCGGCCGCTTCACGTGCGGCTTCCCGTCCATCGCGTCGCGCTTCTGCTGCCGAATTATCTTCGCGCCCAACATCTTGTCTGCGGATCAGGAGACACAGTGAGCGCGCGGCCACAACACTGAGTGAGCTTACTTTGACACGTGACGAGCGACGGGTCGTCGGCCATGGCGGCCGACGAGACGGTGGAAGAGGGCGTGAGGCGCGTGGCGTCCGTCATGGGCGGGGGTTTGTGGTTGTGGTCGTCGGGCGCGCGGAAGGCGGGCGCGAAGTGCATGAATTGGGGCGCGAAAAAGGGGCGCGAGAACTGGTGGCCGTTCGTCGGCGGCGACGGCTTGAGGGTGAGGTTGAGCGGGGCGTCGGGCGGCGGTCGGCATTTGGGCGGCGGGAAGGGGGCGAAGGGCTGGAAGTTGAGTTGGGGCGCGGAGGTGGGGAGCGACGGGGGGAGGAATGCGGGCATCAGTTTGGACATGTATTGCGCCGACAGTTGAGCCTATGATGTGAGTGTGATTGGTGAGAGCGAGACCGCTGTCATCATTCGATTGTTACCTGCAATTGTTGTATTTTGTGGTGCTGTTGAGCCAACTGCTCGTTTTGACGTTCGATTTGTTCGCTTTGGTGTCTCTCGTGAGACGATTGTTGGGCGTCGAGAGACTGGAGAACAAACGACATTAATTTTGACACATTTCACGCGCTAACAAAACAACTTTGGGTTTAAATATAGAAATGCGAGTAATTTATTGGTTTTTGTTGCAAAAGTCGAACAAAAAGTACTTATTTTTACGAGATTTTTGTTTTTGACTCATTTAGCGCCGGAATGGCTGAGAATTGTCTCAAAAGGCAATCAATTAGCTTTTCTTTGACCAAAAGTGAAGCGAAAGTCGACACCAAATGGCTTTGTTTTGGCACCAGATGTGCCTTAAAGCGCAGAACAAGTGTTTCGCGGAATTTTCGCTGCATTTGTCGCGTGATTAATGGCTTTGATTTGAATAACTGATCAGAAATGATCGCGCGATCGCTCATTGTTCGCCGATTTTGTCTCAAAAGCTCAATCGCGAGACATTTAATCAAAATAATAATAATAGGAATGAAAGCTGAATATCGAAGGCATTAACGCATTGTTGCGTTCATTGGAAGCGAAAGATTTTGTGGCGAAAGTCTCGCGAATTAAAGCATTGTTAGAAAGCAAAGCAAAGATCGCGCAATGAAGTGCTAATTGAGATTCAAGTACACAACAATGGAATTCGTGGCTCACCTGCTCGTGCTGTTTGATGAGAAGGTTTTGTCGCAATTGTGACAACTGTTCGATCATTTCATTCAATTTGCGTTCCGTTTGCGAGCCGTCACGTGACCCGTCCGACAGCAGACCCGCCAGAGCGTCGGAGGCGCGCGACGACGACTGGAGGCGTTGCAGGACGTCATCGATGGAGCGTTTGGGTTGAGGCGGCGATTGGCGCGAAGAGTCCGAGGAATAGTCGGACTCGGAGTCGACGGGCGTCTCGAGCGAGACCTTCAGCGGTTGGGATTTGCGTCGTTTGGCCGACATTTCACTTTGGAGGGAGTTTTGGTCAGTTTTTTCGTGGCTTTCGGGCCAACAATGAGCGCAACTGAGAGACGAGACAACAACAGGCAACAGAAGGGGGAAACAGAGACAACAGAGAAAAGAGAGAAACAAAACGCAAACTAAAGAACACTAAACACTGAAAGACAAACACTGAGAGAGAAAACAGATTCGAATGTAAGAAACGTTCGAATTTTGAGGAATTTTCTCACAGCTATTAATGACTGCAAAACACATGTGTTTTTCTCTCAACACATGTCCGCGTCATTGTCGCCGCGCGAGAACACAGGGAAGCACTTGTTGCGTCTCATTATTGGCCAAACAATGGGAAACTCACGCGAAATGCGATTTGCGATCGAATGGTTGCAAAACACGAGACAACAATCGCTGAAACTATTGGACAATGATTTGCGTCATTGCGTACCTGAACAGCGACTGGAGATGTGTTTCTCGATCTCAACAATGTGTGCCGACGAGTCCGGCCCTCGCCATCGCGTCGACACCGACAGCAGCCAATGGGAGAGAGGGAAGCGTTCGACGCATTCGCAACAATTGCCTTAAAGCGAGACAATCGTCGAGACAATCGGTGGGCGGGACTTGGAGTGCATTGTCGAACCAATCCGACAAATGGAACAATTGATGCCAAAAAGTGGTCATCTTTGGCCGCAGTGTCCGCTCGGGTCCGCATTAAGCGAACCAAAGAGTTTGCGTTTGAGTCACACAATCGGCGAAAGCGCCCGAAGAAAAGCCAAACGAGTTTATCGGTCGACAAACCTTCGAAAGAACAAAGCGTTCGAATTTGCATATAATAGCCATTATTGGAGAGAAATTAGAAAAAGTCTATAATTTATAATCAATCGCTTCCAGCGTTCGATTGACTCTCGACTCTCTTGACCGCCTCTTCCGCGACATCTGGTGTCCAATTCGGAGCCAAGAGGTGAACGAACTCTGAGAGACTCTAAAAGTTGTCAAAAAAGCTATTTTCGAATCTTCTTTTACGAGAAATGTTCGTCGCTTTCGTCGAACGACTCGTTTGGCGCCATCTGTCGGACGAGAGGAGAGATGGCGTCATTCGATGCGTCATTCGAGCGATCGATCGGCTGAAGGGCTGTCCGTCAATGACGTCGCCATTGGTTAGTGCAGTGAAGGCTGAAAAGGGGGCCAAATATAGTGCAAAAGTCAATAGAAGCGAAAGTGATGTCAGATTCGGCCTCAGACTCGACTCAACGCTCGGGCGGAGGACTGGCGGTCGCCGTCCAGTACTTGACGGCCAACAAGACGGAAGCGGCGCTGTTGGCCACGCGGGCGCTCACCCTGGCCTTCGTGGCGCTGTTTTTGGTGCCGCTGTCGTCTCTGGCGCCGCAATCGGCGTATCAGAAGGCGTTGATGGCTTCGGCCGCCACTTCGGCGCTCCGCCTCCACCAACGACTGCCGCCTCTGCGAGCGTCGCGCGAATTCCTCGCGCTTCTGTTGGCCGAAGACTCCGCCCACTATCTCCTCTACGCGCTGCTGTTCGTGTCGAACGCCGCGCTCTCGTTGGCATTGTTGCCGATCGCGCTTTTCGCCGGATTGCACTTTTCGGCCCAAACGCTGGCTTTGATTGACAGAAGCGGACAAAGAGGTAATGACGTCACGAACACGTCACGTGATGACTGACTCTCGCCCTCAGGCTGGACGGGCGCCGCTCTGGCCGTTCTGGTGGAGCAGCACCAGCGCTCCATCCTGGCGACGGCCGCGTTGGCCGAGATGGCGCTGATGCCGGCCCTCGTGGTGGCCGTGCTGGCCGGTCACGCCTCGCTGTTGGCGCCTTTCCTTTACTACCGCTTTGTGGCGCTGCGATACGCGTCGCGAAGGAATCCCTACTCGCGTCAGGTATTCGCGCGTCACGTGGTTGTGTCACGTGTTTAATCCGTTTCTCTCCCGCAGATGTTCGGCGAACTGCGGCAGTCGTGCGAGGCGCTGGTGGCGCGCCCCTCGTGTCCCCAAATGGTGCGAACCGTCGTCATGGCAACCGTGCGTCTGGTGGAGCGCTTGGCGCCGCCGCTCGTCTCGTGATTCGAAATAAAGTTTTTTATTGTTGGAGAACGAGATCCGGGTTTCGAAAGAGGAATTCGGTGAACGCGTTGACGGCGGTTATGGACTGAAGCGACGGCTGTTTCCGATCCGACCAGAGCAGGTTCGGCCCGAACACGATGGCCAGGTTGGAGGCCGTCATCTTGTTCATGTCGGCGCGGTCGCGCACGCGCTCCAGAAAGGCGACCAAAAAGCGCAGAATCGCGCGGTTGTGTTGCGGGAGGCGCTGATGGACGACAGATCGCGCCACAACCGCCTTCTCCTCGCGCGACGCGATTTGCTGGAAGTCGATGACGTCATCGTACAAGTCGAACGTCAGCAGCGGCTCTTCCAGTTCGCGCAGAAACGACTTCAACAGCGCGGCGGCCGCGTGCGCGCCGTCCTCTTCGGCCGCGAAGTCCACGTCGAGTCCGGCGTCGAATCGGCGCTGCAGTTCGCGAACGGCGCTCGCATTGGCCGAACGGCGGAACAATCCCTCCGTTTGGATGACGTCATCGGTGGCGAGGAAGGCCACGCATGCGCGCATCACGCGCGGCACCGCGTCGTCCGAGTGTTGGCGCAGGAAGTGAAGGGAAACGCGGAACTGTTGCGTCGGAGGGGGCGGCGGTTTGGCGGCCGAGGGCGGCGTCTGGCGGTCGCGAAGGGCGCGTCTGTCGTGACTGCGGGAGAGAGGGTTGTTATTGGCGGGAAAGAGCGATGACGTCATACTCGAGAACGGGTTGCGGAAGAAGCAGTTGTTTTGTGTGTAAAAAAGCGTCCAATTCTTGCAATCGCGAGATTTGGTGCACTTTTCGACCGAACTTTGCGCTGAAAAACACTATCAGTAAGGCATTGATGACGTCATGGCAGACCTGATGACGGGTCGGAAGACGCCGAGAATGATGCGCACGAATTGCGTCGGATGCACGAGAAGCAGCGCCTTCAGGTTCTTCTTGTATTTGCGGTCAAAGGCCCGGAATGCCGTCCAAAGCCAGCGAACGGACGGTTTGTTTTGGAGTCCGAAATGAAAGTAAACCAAAACGTAATCCGATTCCACGAAACGGTCCAAAACGGACCGCAAAAAGCGCAGAAATCGCATCCAATCGAAGGCCGGCGGAACGCGACACGCGAAGATCGTGATCGCCGTTCGCGCGAACCGGTCCGCGCCCACCACCTCCACGATGCCCAGTCGCCGCACGTCCGCGAAGTCCTGCCGACAAAACGGTTATTGCGTGCGTGCGTGACGTCACACTCGCCTCGTCCTCGCTGTCGCCGAACGCGTCCTCGAAGTCGTCGTCTTCGGCGCCGAACAGCGTCTCGTCCGCCGTCTCTTCCAACGCGACGTCCAGTCGAGTGCTCGCGAGCTCCGAGTCGTCGAACTCGAGCGCCGGCTCCAAATCCAAGTGCTGTCCGGCGGCGTTGCCGTCCAGAGACGCGAAGTCGTCTGCAAAACACGGATTAGAGCGCGACTGACAGTCTGGTTGCGAACCTGCGTCCATCGCAGCTAACGAACTTAAAAATGCCTGCCCGACGGGATAAATGCCATGCCGGGCATGGCGGGCATCGGGCACAAAAGTGAGGCAATGCCTTAGTTTATGCCTTTGTAGTATATTGTGTACTAATCTGTTGTACAGTACCATACGTATGATGGCGACACTACAACCACACAGAT
>JAQIWK010000780.1:0-13441 GCA_034695265.1 Dissorhina ornata | reverse complement strand
GTGGGATCCGTTTCGGTGACAATTTATTAAAGTGAATGTCAATTGTTTTGGTCTTAAAGTCTTAAATACTATAATAAATTGAAATAAATTAAAGACAAATATTAAACCCATTATTATTATAAGACAATTGATTCAGACATTCAATCAATTAATTAATTACAAGTTATATAAAGACATCTATTATTAAAAATATTATTACAAAATCATAATTAAATATTAAATAATAATCATAATAATTAATTAATAATAATAATAATTAAGTTATTAAACAATAATAATAATAGTTAAATATTAATTAATTAAATAAATTTCATTATTATTATTATTACTGATTCAGCCTTTTGTAAACAAATTGAATTAAATATATATATTAATTGTAATTACAATTAATTATATATAATATTAAATTAACAAATATTAAAAATTAAATTAATTTAATTATAAATTTTCAAATCAAAACCAATAATAATATTAATTAATTAATAATATATTAATTTATTATGAGTTTTGTTTGCATTTGTAATATAAAATTATTACTAATAATAATAATAATAATAATGATATTTAACACAAATTATAATGAAAATTAATAATTAATATAATGATTACGTTTAGTATATTAAATATAACGACAATTACAGTCAACACTCGTTACACAAAATTAATTAAATATAATTTTAATTAAACTTTTATTTATATATTGAGTACACTATTGACTGTTATTTTGTTAGTTATTTATATTGATTTGAATTGTGATTTCAAACCACAATTAGTGTCAATAAAAGTGTAATATTTTTTTGTTTTGTACACAAAATGTATGAATCCTTTGTGTTGGTTGAGCCGCTCAACGCTATACACATACATAGCTATACGGATAGGCCTGCGCTTTGGGGGCAGCACTGGTCACCACATTGTAAAGCACCGGTAGATTTTGGGGATGGGTTTGGCTGTGACTCATAGTACTGACATCTATTAGCAACTTTGCATCGTCTATCTGTTTTCACTGCAATACCTAAAAATACAATACTGTATGAGTTTGTTGTTATGCGATGAAGTTTAACTACACAGTGAAGGCGTTGCTTAAGTTAAGTGTGAATAGTATTAATTATTAATTGATTGTGTTAATTAATTTAAAGTTTATATAAGTATAAAATTAAATTAAATATTATTAGTTAAATATTTAAAATTTACTTCACTGACAGTTTTAACTTTTCTTATTTAACTTTTATAAAATAAAATAAACATATATTTGCTTAAATTCTTGTTATTCTTGATTTATACCTTGATAACGAGTTGGTTGATACATAAAAGTTTTATATATTTGATTATACATTAAATTAACTAAATAATAACTTTTTTTTAAAAGTATAGATTATAAATTCAAACAACTTTATTATAATTTAGCCGACTCTTAAGTAACTGGTCATAAGAGACCATCAATGGGTGATTATATTTCTCGTTGAAACCTTTCTTTACGACTCAATTGATAGGGTTTGCGTTGATGGGAGTCTTCAAACGTTTTGAGATCAGGCCTAACCATCCAGGGATCGTCCAAAATCTGGTCAATTGTCATACGAGATTCGGGTCGCGGGTCCAATAAATTTGTTAATAACGACCGAAGTGTTACCGGCAATGGTTTGACCATAGATTTCAAATAAGTCTGGTTTTGTTTCAGTCCGACAATAAACTTATTATCTTTTTGCATGTTATTTGTTTGTCCCCAAAAGGGACTTAAAGGGACTTCTGTGGCCTTTATGTCAGTCAATAGATCATTGGACAACTGGAAGGGCTGACAGCCCAACACCATTGCTATTAGACAACAGCCAACCGAATAGCAATCGGCGGGTAAACAGTCGTACTCGTGAACAATCCGACTGAACATCATTCCCGATTGGGGCTCGAACTCGGGCTTATACCGCCACGATTCGGGTGCGGCGTAAGGTATGGTACACTTTGGATAGTCGCACAAGATTTTCCCCGTCGGGTGTGACTCGAGCTGTATGGCCGCGTTGCCAAAGTCGGTCAACTTAGCTATGAATGTGTCGTAACACTTGTTAGGCATTCGGCTGTCGATGGCCTTAGCATTTGGGTTTGGAAACAGTAATATATTTTCAGGTTTGATGTCTCCGTGCGCTATCATAAGGTGGTGTAAATGGGCGACGCCCTCAGCAATACCGTGACCCAAATGCCAGGCCTCGTATATGTCCAATGGTTGCCAAACCTTTTCATTTTGAGCATTAGTTACCTGCATATACTGGTGTAGATCACCGATCGGAGATAATTCACTTACAATATACAGCCGATTGCTATTCAGGCGAATGTCTATAATATTCAAGATGTTTTTGTGGCCATAATGCTTGAGAATATCGCAAACAATTTCTAAATTTGATTGATTATAAAAAAATGTTTTTGAAATTATAATTAAATAAATACTTACGTTCTTCTCTGAGCCCTTGAATAACGACATGTCCAGGGGTCGACACCTTTTGCACTTTAATGGCCACCTTATCAGTAGTCCGATTAGACCAACCCTCGTAAACTTGACCAAATCTGCCGCCACCAATCCTACTGTCAAATATGCACATACCCTGGGTCAATTTCCAATCAATATAATCTAAACCGGGCAATTGCGGGCGATCGCCAATCTCAACTCTTTGCATGTGTTGTGCCAATTCATCGGTGGGCGATACCGGCTGATAGGGTGGGATAAACAACTGGGATGTGTCCTCGAAGGGCGATCCAACCCGTACGGGACTTACTGGTGGCTCCACAAAAGCGGTGGGCGAGATAAGGCCCAGATCTAATTGGGGATCACCGATGATTGTGATACCGTACGGTGATTGTGCGGGTGATTGTAGAGGACTTTGTTGTAGAGGACTTGGAGTTTGAATTGGGAGTCGGGATAGTTCTCTACTAAAAGCTGTGGGCGAGTAAGTAGATAGATCCAGTTGAAGATCACCTTCGTATACAACTCCAGGAGATTGTGCGGGTGATTGTCGCGGACTTTGCTGTTGGCCACTTGGAGTTTGCCGTCGGGACTCTTCTCTACTCTTTGGACTATTCGTTTGGTTTGGGTTTTGCCTCCAATTGTCGGCCATTTTTGATCACCAATTGGATTGGATTTATGTAACCAAAAGTATACTTTATTTAAACAATTGAATGATTTTTAAACTTAAAATTTGGATAATGTGTTGTATTTAATTAAAATTGCTAATTAACTTTTTAATAATCAAATTAAAAAACTCTTTAAACCAAATCAATTAATTAATAACTATTATTTACTTATAGAGTAAACATTCAAATAATTTTATTAAAACCAATTCTTAGGGACTAATTGTTGACTATATTTGTAGTTAAAAACTTTTGTTCCTATCTTTACGACTGAATTGATTGGGTTTGCGTTGATGGGAGTCTTCAAACATTCTCAGGTCAGGCCTAACCATCCAGGGATCAGCCAAAATCTGGTCAATTGTCATACGAGGTTCGGGTCTCGGGTCCAACAAATTTGTTAATAACGACCGAAGTGTTACCGGCAATGGTTTGACCATAGATTTCAAATAAGTCTGATCTTGTTTCAACCCGACATAAGCCTTATAGGCTTTTTGCATGTCTTTTGTCGGTCCCTTTATGTCAGTCAATAGATCATTGGATACCTGGAAGGGCTGACAGCCCAACACCATTGATATTAGACAACAGCCAAACGAATAGCAATCGGCGGGCAAACAGTCGTACTCGCGGACATTTCCACCGATCATCGCTCCCCACGATTCGGGTGCGGCGTAAGGTATGCTACACTTTGGATAGTTGCACAGGATTTTTCCCGGCGGGTGTGACTTGAGCCGTATGGCCACGTTGCCAAAGTCGGTCAACTTAGGTATGAATGTGTCGTAACTCCAGGTAGTCATTTGGCCGCTGTTGGCCATAGGTTCAGGGTTGAAAAACAGTAATACATTTTCAGGTTTGATGTCTCCGTGCGCTACATTATGATGATGCAAATAGGCGACTCCCTCAGCAATACCATGGCCCAAATGCCAGGCCTCATATATCTCCAATGGTTGCCATACCCTTTGATTTTGAGCATTAGTTACCTGCATATACTGGTGTAGATCACCGATCGGAGATAATTCACTTACGATATACAGCCGATCCCTATCCAAAAGTGTGTCCATAATTGTCATGAGATTTTTGTGGCCATAATAATTGAGTTTATCGCAAACATACTCTACAATTTGACACATTATAAAAAAAATTGTTTTAAAGATAATTAAATAAATTATTTGTTTAAATAAATACTTACTTTCATCTCTGAGTGATTCAATAAAGACTAATCCAGGGGTCACCTTTTGAATTTTAATGGCCACCTTATCAGTAGTCCAATTAGACCAACCCTCGTAAACCTGGCCAAAATTACCTGCGCCAATCCTTGCCACAAATTCATACCTACCTTGCATCAAATCCCAATCAGTATTATCAATACCGGGCACTTGCGGGCGCGAGACTACTGGTAGCGGTGATGGCCACGCAGGCTGTGGTGGTGGCGGTAAAGTTGGTTGATGTAGAATGTCTTGGGCTGCGGGCTGAGTACCGGACGATTCCTGTTGAACACTTCCGGGTGTTGACTGTTGGCCACTGGCGCCGCCAATGTGTAAGCCGGCCATGAGTTGAGATAAATCATCACTGAGCGGTACCGGTTGATAAGCTCTGGGCACAAATTGTGCGCCACCACCGCCGCCCGTAGGCGACCCAACCCGTACGGGACTTACCGGTGAATCGACAAAAGCGGTGGGCGATAAAATAGATAGATCTAATTGTGGGTCACCTTCATAAACAACTGCATGTGATTGTGTGGTTAGTTGTGGTGCCGACCGAAACAAGTGACTTTGGTCTCGAGGACTATGCCGTTCGGCACTTTGAGTTCGCCGTCGGGACTGTTCTCTACTCTTTGGACTATTCCTTTGATTTGGGTTTTGCCTCCAATTGTCGGCCATTTTTGATCACCAATTGGATTGGATTTATATGACCAACAGATTATGACTTTTTAATCGTAATCATTACATACAATATATAAACTTTTTAATTTAAATTTTACAATTAAAAGTTTATTTAAACAATTAGAAAATTGTTAAAATTACAATTTGTTTAATGTGTTTAATTTTATTAATTTTGATAATTAATACAAATTCCATAAAGATGCTTTTCTTAAGTTTGCAATTTAATTAAATTATAATAATCTATTTATAAAACTTACATTAAATTAGTATAATTAATAAATCAAACAACAACTAATTAAATATAAATTTTTATTTAAATACTTGTAACAAACATAAGATACTTATTGTCTAATCGGTGGTTATATATGTGTCTAAAAATGTATGTACCTATCTTTAAATCTGGATTCACTGAATTATTCCTCTGGTTTGGACTACCTTTTTGTTTAATCATTTTTAATCACCAATTTTATTTTTGTATGTCTTTGAGTGTGAGTGTCTTATTATAATCACAAATAGCTAATTGTTTTGTTAATAAAACTATTTAAACTATTATTAAGTTATTATGATAATAATTGTTAAAATTGTTAAACACAGTTAAGAAATTATGTAATTGGATCACATACAGTGTTTTTTGCATCCTGCATATTTGTATTTTTATTATAATAATAAATTGTCGCATCATAAAAGTTTTGATCAAATAATTAATGTTTTAATTTATTAATTATTGTAATTAGAGAGTGTGAATAATTTATTTGATGATGTTTGAATAATTAAATATTTTAAAAAACAATTAAGTTAATATGATTTCAAATCATTAATTTGATTAATTAATTTACAAACATTTTGGTTGTATTCAATTAGAAAAAATTATGCTTGCCAACTATTTGAAAAGTTTATGAAAAAATCAATTAAAATTAAATAACAAACTATTATTTAAGTAAATATTAATTTGTTTTTAATTTAGTAAATTATTGGCATAACTTTGTTCGCGATTAACATATAAATAGCCAGCAATGGGACGGTATATTCAATTAGATTTGTGGTTAATTGACAAACAGTTTTTAACTACAATATAATTAATATTATTGTATATAAGTTAACAATGAAATTGTCTCAACTATCATGTGCTCTCGTTTTGGTGGGGCTTTTGTTAAGCGCCGGCCATCACATCGACGCTCAACAATTCAATGGTATTATAAATAATAAGTTTTAATTTGTATTAAGTATATAACTGTTAATATAAAAACTGTCTATATAAAAACTAAATTTACTTAATCTTAATTAAATTATAATAATTAGGATTTCGACAATCATCTCGCAAATCCCAACGAAAAAGGTTACACTCATTTAAATCTGGATGGAAAGCAATGGCTAATCGTCCAAGAACATTTCACATTTCAAACTTATCAAGACCCAAAGTTATTAAGTTTTGAAATTATTTATACAAAAATTTAAATATATTTTTATTTATTAATTTTCATATTATTATTTACAATATAATAATAATATTTTTTTAAAATCCTAAATTATGATTTCTAATAAATAATTTCTATTAAAACTATTTAAAAAACTATTTAAAAAACATTTAAAACAAATTATACACAAATTGTATATTAAAATATATATTAAATAATATTTAAATGAATGAAAATAATAATAAATATAATTTAAATTTAAGCATCTTAGATTTTAATTAAAGAACAATAATTTTTATTTGTAAAAAAAATTTATAAACGTTTTATAAAACAAAATTTATCAAGTTGCAATTTTACATAATTACTTTAGTAGCAAACTTACTTTGAATTTATTTTAAATATTTATAATTACAAAACTACCTGGCTTTCATTCTGGGTTTGACTTTAATCCTAATGCCATACTTGGGTTTCTTGACGATAGCATTATACTCAATAATGCGGTCAATTTGATCCAATGATTGAATTTCAAAGTTGGACAATACTTTTGCCAAAACTATTTTCAATTCAATTGCAACAAACTTTTGTCCGATACAATTGCGCACACCTGCACTAAATGGTATGTATGCAAATGGACTCATACTGTCCCGGTCATCCAAAAATCTTTCAGGCTTAAACTTTAAAGGTTGTACATAAACATCAGGGTCTTGATGTAAACTATCTAAATTCACAACTATTGATACATCTTTGGGTATCAAATAGGGTCCCAATTGTATGTCTTGAGTAATGGCCCGTATTATGAAGGGAACGGGTGGTCGCAGTCTAAGTGACTCTTTAATAACCGCATCTAAATATACCATTTGTTTGGTGTCATTGATAGTCATATCTTGATTATTGGTCATCAAAACTGTGTCCAACTCTTTCTGAAGTTTGCGCTGAATTTCGGGATATAATCCTAATATTGTTTTTAGTATCAAATGAATTTAAAAATAATTTAATTAATTAATTAATTAAACAATACCAATGAAATAAAGTGTCCAGGACAAACATATAGCGGCGGTGTCGTGTCCGGCAAACATAAAAGTGTCCACTTCTTCGCGTATATCATCCAATGTTAACGTATTGTCATTTAAATGATGCGCTAATAATAGGTCTAAAAATGCTAATCGTTTTGTATTTTTAGGGCCAGTTTTGTTTAAACCGGTGTTTCCTTTATTACTATTTTGAATTAACTGTTGTTTCCTATCGTTAATTACACTGCGAGTGAGTTTATGTGAAATATTGAGATTATGATTAAATTGTTTGCCTAACTGTACCAGATAAAACACACAATTTAGCCATAAGTGAGGCTTAAAAATTCGTGCAATCAGTATCCTGCCCATATCTTGAATGGCATCAATATACTCTTGGTTTTGATTTTGTTGGGCATTAATTTTAATACCCATTCCGGTCTCTAAACAGCAAACAAAAGTTTAAAAACATTTTTACTTTAAATCATTGAATGTTTTATAATTGAAATTTAAAGCAAACCACATATGATGTCGAGTGCGGCCGGAAATATGAGGTCACAAATGTTGACAAAGTCTTTGTCGGACGCGTCCCGCAGTCTATCCAATAGTAAATCACTTTTATCGTTAAAAATGGGCACAAATTGGTCAACAATTTTGTTATGAAAGGCAGGCGTCAGTAGTTTGCGGCGATATCTCCAGTGGTCGGCCGACCCGTTAATTAGTAAACCCTTTCCTAACCAGTCGGACAATAATTGATATTCAAATGGTTTTGTAATATTAACATTACATTTGAGTAAATCCTTTAATTAAATAATTGTAATCAACAAATTTCATAATAAATATTATATTTAAATAAAATACCTTGAGCAGTTTGTGATTGTATATTGTGACAACAAATCTATTAGCTATGAAAAACTTAAATATCCCATGTTTTTTATACACCTGGGTTAGTCCCTTGAATAAATAATCGCTTACTAAGTTTTATAAACAAAGTAATCATTTATTAATAATATAATTAAATAAAATCTTATAAATCAAAACATACAAGATAATTCTTGGTTACAATTGTTCCAGACCATATCTATATTTCCAATTAATGGATACCTAGTGGCAGGACCTGGTATAATAGCTAACATGGACAATATACGTTGACGATTTAGGTAGGCTTTGGTACATTTATATAATAAAATTATAATTAATGTTAAAATAATTATAATTAAAACAAAAACAAAAATAAAATTTTGAAACATAATGTTTAAATAACTCATTTCTTTTTAAATAATAATTATTTTAATTGTGTATATATTTAAATTATATTTAATACTTATTATTAATTTTTGTGTATTTTAATAAGTATTTATTACAAAACTTTATTTTTAGTTAAAATTTAATTCAATTTAACAGGTGGTGTTTAGTAACTAATGTAATAAATATTTTAATTAAATTATGTATAATATTAATTGTTTGTAAGTTAAAGTATTACCAAATATATATAAATTGATTTAACTAATTATTATGCATATTCATTTTATTTAATGCTAATTTATAAAATTATTTATTTATTTATATAGACATATTTTGAATAAACTTTTAAAAATAATTTATACTTTTAATATTTTTAAAATCTTTAATATTTTTAATTCAATACTTTTTATTTCAATAGATATAAAATAATTTGTAATTGATTTAACTATTAATAATAGTCTATAATAATAAAATTATAATTAAATATGTAATTTGATCCAGACTGTTATATTTTCATATTATGTCATGAGTTGCATATTAGTTTTATAATTACATTTAATAAAATTGTCGGTATTTTTCAATAAATATTTATTTAACTAACTATTAATTAATAATTAATTACTAATTATTACTAATTGAATATAAATCAAATTGTTTTAATTTAACAAGTAATTTAATTATTGTAATTAAAGCGCAAATATTTTATTAACACAATTTTAATTGTAATATTAGACTGCTAATTTGTTTGCTAACTAAATTAATGGTATTTAATTTGATTTTGATACCAATCAGAAAGATCTCGTGTTAAATTAAGATAGATTTAATTATTACAAATGTACTAGATTATAAATGTTTATCTAATTTAATATTATTTAATATAACAAATATTTTATTAATTTATTTAAGTTCATTGATTTGGTTGATAAAAGGAGGAGGGGGTCTACATTGGTTTTATATTTTATTCTTATATCTTATCTTGTTAATTTTGTCACACTACTACTTGTAAATATCATAAACATCATTGTAATTAATTTGCTAAACATATTTACTTAAATCATTTCATTATATTATAACTTTTAAATATAGGTTTAAAAGTTACGCTAAAAATATTTAAAGTTTAATAAATTTAATAAAAATCACAAACTATTTTAAATTTAAATAAAACATTATTTATAATTAATTAGTAAATATCTTTTTAAAAAAGTAATTTGCACTTGATTATCAATTAGTTGGGTACTTGTGTCTTTTATCATTAATTATCTTTAATTAGTAAACTCTAGCCATAGATCTATTGCAACCAAATTAAGACTTTTTAAGACTTATTTTTTGTAAATATATCTAAAGTTTATAAATATTTAATCAATGGTTACTTAAATTGTGTACATTTTGTAATTGACATTTATTTGAATGTTATAACAAGTATTGATAAGAAAGTGCAAAAAGATTTGTGTATTTAAACAAACTTAACCATTTGTAACAACAAATTTGTAAATCCTTTTCTAATTATTTGATTAACTGATTAAATAAATATTATTTGTATTACAAAATACTATTCCGATAACTATATAAACACTTTTCATTATTAGTTAATTTAAATTTATAACTTTTATTACTTTTTTATATAAATATATTTTTAATTTAATTACTTAATATTAATAACTAAAACAATAGTTTTGTTTAACAATGAAATTTATACTATTAATCGCTACACTATTTGCCATTGTGTTGAACATCACCGGTGGACCAATTGAATCAAATAAAGTGGACAACAAGTGGGATGAGTCGGAAATAACTGGATATCATTTTCATACATATTTCTTTCAAAATAACCCAAACAGCTATAACGATGCCCTACTCTTTCGGTAAATTATATAAATATATTTAATTTGAATAACTTTTGAAATTGTTTTAATAATTCAATTAGACGTCAAGTGAACCAAGAGATTGAGCATGGTGTTTTGAAGGGCTGTCGGGTCAATCAGTTTAATGTGGGGCCACGTGGTCCGCACCCGATCGGTAGTTTTGAGACGTGTTGTAACGCCACCTCACTATCCCATGGCATGTCCTGGTTTATGCTCAATAGAGGCAACCATTCAGTACTGTTTCACCCGTTGACCCGATACGAGATCATCGACCACACCGATAGAGTCATGTTTTTGGGCTCACCATTATTTATTGACTTGACCCCGCTCACTGACGTCCTAGGTGAACCTGACACTTGCGAACCTATACCTTATGTCGAGCCAACGCCAACACCTTTATAAAACAAATTAATTTATAAAACTTAAAATTTGAATCCAATTTGTCTAATTTTTATATAACTATTTGATTTTTAATTAATTGTAAGTAGAATAAAAATATCTTGTTTTAATTTATGAAATTGACAATAAATATATCTAAATCTTAAAATGTGCAAGGTTTTTTTAAATAAAAATTATTTAATCATTAAGTATTTATATATATAGAAAACTTTTTTATTTGTATTTATATATTTGACGACAAACTTGACATAAATTATTATATAAGGATTGTTTAACTTGTATTTTAATCAAACATCTCAAACAACTACTGTTTTTATTGTCTTCAATGGTATATTAAATGTCTTTTGATTCAGAAATGACTTCACATTTCATTAACTTATATCAATCAAAGGTTTTCATTGTATTTGACTTTTTGAGGTATTTTACAATTTAGACAATAGTTTATACACTTTTTTTCTTGTGATACAAAATCTAAACTTGAAATAAAATATATTATTATTATTATTATTTTATATTGTATTTAATAAAAAAGTAATGAACTTTTAATAAAACTTTTTATTATTATTAAAACACTATATTTAAGACAACCTCAAGATATGGCCAGTGATAGCAATTAAAAAGTCATTGATTTTTAAAATTAAGAAAAATATATAAATATAAGGAAATAAAAACTTTTCTTTTAATTTTATTATTTAATATCAATTTTAACAATTTTAAAATTAAAAATACAAAACAATTTATTTGAAATATATATACTTGTAAATAATGAGACTGGATGCTTTTTTATTAAATACCCTGTCAATTGTAACACATTTTGGTTTAGTTGGCACACAATTTAATAGATGTAAAGACATCCCTTATAGTCAAGGGATGAGTGATTTATTAAATTTTGGCTGCAAACTTGTGCGAGGTGTTTTGACACTTAAATTTAAAAATATTTGCGAGGGTTTGCCCTGTCCTGGACTGGGAGCCAACACGGTAAGTTTAAATAATTAAAAATATATTATGTCCTATTATCTTGTTAGTATAAAAATTTATTATTTATTACAAAATATTTGTATTTAAATCCAATTCATGTGAATTTGAGTGAATCATAAGTTTTGTAACTAGCTTATTAGTTGTTAATCTATTTATAATGGTAATATGACTATTGTTGTTGTTAATATTAAATAACAAATAAATTGTTTTATAACTACAAAATTATTTAATAACTTTTTATCATTAAATCTAATTTATTATATATACTTTTTATCAAAAGATTTGCGCAAACGGTAAGTGCATTGATAGGTCGGGCGGGTCTAGAAGTCGGGTGCCATCAGCGTCAGCACAGGCACCGGTTATACCCCGCGCTGGTGGCCGACCGCCAGTAAGAGCGAGACCAACGCCACGTAGACGGCCAGCCAAAGGAGCCGGAAGACTAGACGTGACCATAATATCGGCTTCATTGGCCAATACGGACACATTCATAAACAGTGCGGCCGACGCTTATGTAGTACTGTGCGCCACTACAGGTGACAAACGGGACACTACATCTCAGCCCCAAAATGACCGGGATAACTGTTATTGTAGGACAAGCAAACAAGAAGACAATAACAATCCTTATTGGGAACTACAATGTGATCCATTGGATGTCAACCGATTCAATCATTCCTCAACGGTATTGACATTTGAAGCCTACGATAATGAAGTGATAGCTGACGATGAATTCATCGGCGGTAATGATATCACTGTTACGGATATAATAGATGCCGGAAATCTTGGTAAACCATTTGACCTGGAACTGTATGGCCCCTATTCCGGGTCTATTACTTTAAACATTACTTGGACTCCAATTAAATGAGTATTTATAATAAATCTATACTTTTATAACTAATTTATATTAAAGCCAATCAACTGTTGATATAATATAACATAACATTTATATATTTATTATTTAAGTAAATGTACATTTTAATTTGCATACAATTATATTAATAATTTAATATAGATTATTTTGAAATAAATTAATATAATAATATAAGCAATTATTAGAGTAATTATATTTATAAAATAATATATTATGTTAAATTTATATTATTTATTAAATATAAATAGTTTTTATTGTATTATATAATAGAATTCAAGACAAAATTACCATGCTAAACATATAATTTGTATATAAATTTATTCAATTGTATTAACACTTATTTTATTTTATATTTATATCAAATTATATGTTTCATATAAATACGGTTTTATATGTTGTTTTTTATATTGTTTAGTTTGAGTTGTATTATACAACTTTTATATCTCAAACATTTTGATCAATTGTTTAAATTTTTTGTTTTGTCTTCAAAATGTCTTTCAATACATTTGTTGTCATAAGTATTACGTGATTCACAAGAAAATTGCTTTTTTAAAATGATTGGACCGACAAATAACTATTACTTTATACTAAACCTTATAAATAATATTTCTTATAGACAACAATATATTGCCAATAGTTTATATAATATATAATTTTATTATTTAGTATATATAGT
>JAQIWK010000779.1:0-13450 GCA_034695265.1 Dissorhina ornata | reverse complement strand
AATATATATAGTAGGTTAGGCCTAAACCCTGGTCGCCTACCCACTTCTAACTGTTAACTTATGCGTAACGGTGTTTGTGATTAAGAATTTGATGATATTAAGTTTGCTTTAGTAAACTAAATTACTACAACAAATTTTAATAAAATTTTTATTTAATTTCAAAGTACACTCATATTGTTTATGTTGTATATAAACTTGGTATTATAAATAGCTGTCAACTTTTAACTTGTCATATTATCAATATTGCTTTGAATATCAATAAATAAACTAAATTTTAAAATAATTTTTTAGTTGTAAATAATTATTTAATAAAAATATTGATAATTTGTATTCAAAAAATGGTGAAATGACAAAATCAGATGCAAGACATTTGGCTGATATAGTGGGTGAATGGGGTAAATGGCAGTTCCTATTGAGCGCTTATGCTTTTCTATGGGAGGCGTCCGCCGCCTTCATTAATATGGGTTATAGTTTTCACGCAAAAAGTGTTGATTACTGGTGCGCCGATGTACCCCACAATCATACAGTAATATAAAACAATTATAAATTATTTGTAATTTATTTTTTAAATTAAACAGATTATAACCGATGTTATGAAATGTAATAAATACAATAATCCAAACGAGAGTTGTAGTGAATGGCAGTATAATAGGACACAGTTTTCAAAATCAATTGTTACTGAAGTATTAAAATTACTATTTTGTTAATAAATATAATGTTTAATAATATATTGTGTATTATTTGTTTGAATAGTTTGATTTAGTATGTGATCGACAATACTTTGCATCACTAACTCAATCAGCATTTATGATGGGATATATTGTATCGGGTTTTGTAGTCTCGTATTATTCAGACAAATACGGCCGAAGACCTATGATATGGATGTGCTTTACCATAGAAGTGTTGGCTATATTATCATGTGCTTTATCTTATAATATCTATCAATACTTATTATCACGTTTTTTAGTTGGTTTGGGTCATTCAGGAAGTGGAAAAGCTATTCACACTATTTGTCAGTTAATTTAGTTTTGTTTTATTTAATAAAACTATTTAATTAATAATTATAATAACTTTCAATCAGTGTTTGAATGTTGTGGACCCAAACATCGGGCAGATATTACAATGTTAACAGTTATTGGATGGATATTAGGCTATATATTATTACCTGTATTTGCCTTTTGGTTACAAGACTTTCGTTATATGCAATCCTTGTCAGCGATTCCATTGATTTTAATGTTAATTTGGTTTTACTTTATGTATGAGTCTCCGCGTTGGCAGTTAGCTAATGGACAGTTAGATAAGGCAGAGATTACTATTGAAAAAGCATGTAAACTAAATGGCATATCTGTAGACAATTTGAAAATACAAGTCAAACAATTAGCTAACAATATACAAGGAATAACTGTAAGTTAATCAATGATTTTTAAAACTACTAAAACTTTTGAAATTCAAAAACTTATTAAAGATTTTTAAATTCATATATAAATTATAATACCTAATTTTAGGATATAAAAGACAAATCTACAACAATATTAGATTTACTAAAAACACCAAATTTACGTAAATATACATTAATACTATGGTATTCATGGATTGTAATGGAGTTAATATATTATGGGATCAGCTTTAATATGACTGATTTTGGGGGTAATTTTTACATAACATTTGCTTTGGCGGGTCTAATGGAGTTGCCGTCACAACTATTAACACCACTTTTTCTCAAATTTATTGGTCGCCGAAAAGTTTACGCAATATCTATGATAATTACGGCCGTGTCTTGTATTGCCGTTATTCTGGCCACAAGTTCATGGATTAGGGTATTGTTTGCGTGTATCAGTAAATTTACAATTTGTTGTGCGAGTAATATAATTGTGTTATTTGGGTCCGAAGTATATCCAACTGTTGTCCGACATATAGGCACCGGTGCGGCATCGGTTATGGGACGGATTGGATCCGTTTGTGCACCTTTTATGGGAAATCTGGTTAAACAAATTTCAATTTATTTTTTAATATAAATTAATATATTAATTAAGTTTTTTTTTTAAAATAGACAACGTTAATGGGCTTATCGTTTGTAATGACAATATATGGTGTGCTATCACTTGTCGGCGCAATACTTGGTCTTTCTTTACCCGAAACTAAAGGCAGAGAAATACCCGACACTCTGGAAGAGGCAGAAAATTTATAAAATATTTATAATTTTATATAATATATTAAAAACTTAAAAGTTTAGAAATAATAATATAAATTTTTGTTAAACATCATAACTTTATGTAATAATAAATTATTTTTTTAAATGTTTTAAAACAAAGTTTTAAATACTAGTTATTGGTGTATAAATGAAAAATATTTCACAGTGGTTCAAACCAGTAGTTGAATAATTTAATTTTTAAAAATAATAATTTATCCTTGAACAATTAAAATAAACGTTATTTAATAAAGAAATAAATTTCAACTAATAGTAATTTTAAGCACAAATTGTATAAATTAAAAATGCAATTAAAATTACACGTAAAACCCTTTTTGATTGAATTTTGATTATAGCTTGTTAAAAAGTAATCACATGAAACTTTTATATATTGAATAACTTTTATTGTGTATGCATTAAATCCCAAATTAAATATTTAAAAACAAAAATAAATTTATTAAACAATTTTAGAAAAGTTTTAAAACAAATATTAATTTTACATTCAATGATTAATAATTAATTAAAATTTTAAAATAAACTATTTGTTAAATTAAAAAATGAAGACCAAGACAATAAGTGAAGTAAAATACATTGCTGATATAATAGGTGAATGGGGTAAATGGCAGTTCATGTTAACCGTTTATGTATTTCTAACTAAAGCAACGGCGGCTTTAATTAATATGGGATACAGTTTTCACGCAAAAAATGTCGACTACTGGTGCTCGGATGGGCCCGACAATCATACAGTAAATATAACTTTGTATTAAATAATTATTAAAGAAAATATGTTAAATAATAATATTAATCATTAAATAGATTATAACCGATGCAATGAAATGTTATAAATATAATAATCCAAATGAAAGCTGTATTGAATGGCAGTACAATAGGACACAGTTTTATAAATCAATTGTTACTGAAGTATGTTTAAGTTAATCATTAATGTGAATTTATATAATTAGTAAAGTTTTGCAAATATAATATTTATAGTTTGATTTGGTATGTGATCGGGAAAACTTTGCATCCATAACACAATCATTATTTATGATGGGATATGTTGTGTCGGGTGTTGTGGTCTCATATTATTCAGACAAATACGGCCGAAGACCTATGATTTTGATTTGCTATGTCATTGAAATTGTGGGAATGATTTTGTGTGGCCTGTCGTTAAATATCTATCACTATTTTATCTCAAGATTTATTGTTGGTTTTGGTCATTCCGGTGGATATTGGGCTTTAATGACTCTTTGTAAGTTAACGATAATGTAATTTTAATAATATTAATTTTTAATTGTTTATAATAGTAATTGAATGTTGTGGACCTAAACATCGTTCAGATATTGCTATATTATCACATCTTGGTTGGACTTTGGGATATGTATTAGTACCTGGTATTGCCTATTATATACAAGATTTTCGTTACCTACAGTTTTTGTCGGCAATACTTATGATTATACTATTAATTTGGTATTACTTTATGTATGAGTCTCCGCGTTGGCAGTTAGCAAATGGACAGTTAGATGAGGCAGAGATTACTTTGAGAAAAGCATGTAAAATTAATAGTATTTCTGTTGATAACTTAAATCTACGAATTAATCAACTGGCTAATAATATACAAAAATTTCCAGTAAGTTTATTATTATTTTAAATAATTGCACACATTTAATAATTAAGTTTAAAATTGTCTTTATATTAATTTAATTATTTAGGATTTAATCAAAAAGAATAAAACATATAATGTATTAGATTTACTAAAAACCCCAAACTTACGAAAATACTCGTTAATACTATGGTATTCATGGATTGTAAATGCATTGATTTACTATGGGATCAGCTTTAATATGTCAGATTTTGGGGGCAATTTTTATATTACATTTGCTTTGGCGGGTCTAATGGAGTTTCCGTCACAACTATTAACACCACTATTTATGAAATTTATTGGTCGCCGAAAACTATACGCAATGTTTATGATTATAACTGCCGTGTCTTGTATTGCTGTTATACCGGCCCAAAGTTCATGGCTTAAAGTTTTATTTGCATTAATTAGTAAATACAGTATTAATAGCGCGTGGAATGTACTCGAGATTCAGGGCAATGAAATATACCCAACTGTTATCAGAAATATAGGTACGGGTGCGGCATCGGTGGTCGGACGGGTTGGATCTATTATGGGACCTTTTATGGGAAATCTGGTAAAGTATTGTTACTGTAATATATAATTAAATATAAATAAATTTATTAATTATAATTAAAAGAACTTATTAATATAATACTTGTATTTAAATATATTTTTAGGCTTTACATACAAGTCTGTCATTTGTAATGGTATTATACGGGTTACTATCACTTGTAAACGCAATACTTAGCTTACAATTGCCCGAAACTAAAGACCAAGAAATACCCGACACATTAGATGATGCTGAAAATTTTATATAAGTTGTAATTTATTTAAAGAATTTCTATTTATATGTATTTGATGTTTTAAATATTTAAATATTTTATTAAAATATTTTCAATTTAATTAATTTTTTTATTGTACATTAAATAATACTAAATTTTTATCAAGATATATTTATCATATTTAAATATTAAAAATGATTTTAAGGCAGTAAAATATTTTTGTATTTAAAATTTTTAAAATTATATTTTATTTTTTAATATAATTTATAAATTTTATAAATTTATACAAGAGTATATTTAACTGTCAAGATAATGTTTTTTATATTAATCATATAATTTATGACAAATATTTTGATTGCATTTAATATTTATAAAATCAATTAAAAATTATATTTGATAAATATTTTATTAATATAAAATATAGTTGCGAGTAAAAGTTAGACTGACAATATACAAACAACTATAACCTTGGTAAGTTTGTGATTAACAAGAATTTATTGAATTTAAAGTAAAATTTATTAGTAAGATTAAATATTTATTTAATAGCATATTTTTATAATAAATATATTAAATCATATAATAAATGCTTAAACATATTGATAAACTTGTTCAAATGTTTTAAATATTTGTTTAACTAATATTTATTTTTAAAAAATAAATAATATATTTTTAAAATTAAAATTTAACAATTAAAAACATGGAAATAAAGAAAAAGGACGAAGTTAAATACATTGCTGATATAATAGGTGAATGGGGTAAATGGCAGTTCATATTAACCAGTTTTGTATTTGTATTGAAAGCAACGGCGGCTTTAGTTAATATGGGATATAGTTTTCACGCAAAAAGTGTTGACTACTGGTGCGCCGATGGGCCCGATAATCATACAGTAAATATAGCTTTGTTTGATATAATTATTAAATAAAATATATTTTTATTAATACAATTGAATTAATAAATTTTATTAAATAGATGATAACCGATGAAATGAAATGTCATAAATATAATAATCCAAATGAAAGTTGCATTGAATGGCAGTACAATAGGACACAGTTTCATAAATCAATTGTTACTGAAGTATAAAAATTTTAAAACATAATGTAATATTTACACTAATAATTTTTTATGTATTACATAAACATTATTTGTTTGTTTAGTTTGATTTGGTATGTAATCGGGAAAGCTTTGCATCACTAACTCAAACATGTTTTATGTTGGGATACGTTGTGTCGGGTTTTGTGGTTTCATATTATTCAGACAAATACGGCCGAAGACCTATGTTATTGACTTCAATAATCATTGAAATTATAGCAATCATATCGTGTGGTCTTTCATACAATATATACCAATATTTTATTTCGCGATTTTTTGTGGGTTTGGGTCATTCGGGCAGTTATTATGCTTTGAGTACACTTTGTAAGCTAATCATAATGTTTATTGTAATTAGCATTTAAACAAATTTTTAATTATATTCAATAGTAATTGAATGTTGTGGACCTAAACATCGATCAGATATTGCTATATTATCACATCTTGGTTGGACATCAGGCTATATATTAGTGCCTGGTATTGCTTACTGGTTACAAGATTTTCGTTATATGCAATTTTTATCGGCAATACTTATGCTTTTACTATTAATTTGGTATTACTTTATGTATGAATCTCCGCGTTGGCAGTTAGCAAATGGACAGTTAGATAAGGCTGAGATTACTTTGAGAAAAGCGTGTAAAATAAATGGCATATCTGTAAACAATTTAAATTTAGAAATTAAACAATTAGCTAATAATATCCAAAAATTTTCGGTAAGTATTTTTAAATTATATATAACTTCAAAATTATTGATATAATTTGTTTGAAAATTAATCTAGGATTTAGTAAAAAAGGATAAAACATATAGTTTGTTAGATTTGCTTAAAACTCCAAACATACGAAAATACTCGTTAATAATCTGGTATTCATGGATTGTAAATGCATTGATTTACTATGGGATCAGCTTTAATATGACTGATTTTGGGGGCAATTTTTATATAACATTTGCTTTGGCGGGTCTAATGGAGTTTCCGTCACAACTATTGACTCCACTATTTATGAAATTTATTGGTCGCCGAAAACTGTACGCAATGTTTATGATTATAACTGCCGTGTCTTGTATTGCTGTTATACCGGCCCAAAGTTCATGGCTTAAAGTTTTATTTGCGTTAATTAGTAAATACAGTATTGCTAGCTCTTGGAATGTGCTGGATGTTTATGGCACTGAAATATATCCAACAGTTATTAGACATATAGGTACGGGTACGGCAACGGTTGTCGGACGCATTGGATCTATTAGCGCACCTTTTATGGGAAATCTGGTAAAATATTGTTAATAATATAATTTATATATTGAATTAAAACATTAACAAAATTATTTTATATTTATATACATTTCTAGAGATTACACACAAGTCTATCATTTGTAATGATATTATATGGATTACTTGCACTTTTAAATGCAATGCTTAGCTTACAATTACCCGAAACTAAAGACAAAGAAATGCCCGACACATTGGACCAAGCTGAAAACTTTATATAACTTGTAATTTTGTTAAATGTAAATATTTTACTAATAAAATTAACTTGCATTAAAACATTTAATTTTGTTAATTATCCATACTAACAACTATCAATACTGTCAATTGTAAGTTAGTATTATTAACTTAAAATATTTAGAATAGTTTAATATTCTAATTATAATAAAACATATTTATATAAATATATTTTTAAATTTTAATAAATAGACATTTTATCAATCAAACTTAATTTTATCAAAACTTGTATTTTAAGTTTTTGTTGTTGTAAATAAGATTTTTAATATTCAATTTTATGACAATTTCACTTTTAATGAATTAATGTTTAAAAAAATATAATTTATACAATTAATAACTGATATAATTTGTATTCAAGATTTGACTCTTAAGATAAAATAATTAAAATGTAAAAAATAGATAATTTGAATGAATAGATAAAATGAATGTTACATCAAATAACTTATATGATAAAATTTTTAATCACATCAATTTTTTATACTACAATGTTATATTTGTTATTTTATATTTTTGTGTATTTTTTTAGTAATATTTCTGTTAAAGTGTTAATTACTTGTTTAAGTGTTTAACAAAATAAATAAAAACCCAAAAAATAAACTTGATAACTTTATAAAATATAAAATAATTTTAAGAAATAAAATAAAATGCTTTGAAGTAAAGTTTTTATTATTTTCTAAATTTAAAATATTTTACAGTGGTTCAATACAGTAATTAGTAATTAATTTTATTAAATAATTTCATTAAAAAAATTATTATTTATCCTTGAACAATTAAAATAAACATTATCTAATGAAGTAATAAATTTATACTAAAAAGTAAAATTTTAAGCACAAATTGTATAAATTAATAATGAAATAAAAATTAAATGTGATACCTTTTGTTAGTTAAATTTAATTATAGTTTGTTAAAACTAATCACACAAATCCTTTATATACTGAATAACTTTTAATATGAGTGCATTGAATCCTAAATTAAATATTTGAAAACATAAATCAATTTATTTGTAAAGTTTTTATATAAATATTCATTTTAAATATTTATTTATAATTTAATAAAAATTATAAAATAAATTATTTATTTAACTAAATAATGAAGACCAAAGCAATAAGTGAAGTTAAATACATTGCTGATATAATAGGTGAATGGGGTAAATGGCAGTTCATATTAACCAGTTTTGTATTTGTATTTAAAGCAACGGCCGCTTTAGTTAATATGGGATACAATTTTCATGCAAAAAGTGTTGACTACTGGTGCGCCGATGGGCCCGATAATCATACAGTAAGTAAAATATTTATTATAAAAATTATTATATAATACAATTAATTAACTAAATCTTAAGTAGATTATAACCGATGCGATGAAATGCTATAAATATAATAACCCAAACGAAAGTTGCAGTCATTGGCACTACAATAAGACACAGTTTTATAAATCGATTGTTTCTGAAGTATAGTTGATTTGAAAATGTAATAACAAATGATATAAATTAATAATTATTTGGTTGTATAGTTTGATTTGGTATGTGATCGGGAATCCTTTGCATCCATATCACAATCATTATTTATGATGGGATATGTTGTGTCGGGTGTTGTGGTATCTTATTATTCAGACAAATATGGCCGAAGACCTATGATATTGATTTGCTTAACCATTGAAGCTTTGGGTAGCATATCGTGTGGTCTGTCGTACAATATATATCAATATTTTATTTCACGATTTTTTGTGGGATTGGGTCATTCAGGCAACTTTTGGACTATACAAACACTTTGTATGATAAATATACAGCCATGAAACTTATACCTTCTGTAAGTAAATCAATTCATACATTTTACTGGATTATCCAATTTTAAATTTGTTTGCTGGATTTGATAGCTGAATATATGACAATTTAAACGATATATTACTTGCCATGTTAAATTTATTTTAGGTATTTTAAAATTAAAATTTTAAAGTTTGTAAAAATTTTCAAAATCTTAAATTTTTCAAGTATTATAGAAAAAGTTGATTATATAAAAAACGGCTTAAGATATTTAAAATCTGTTATTTGGATATTAATCCTCTTCTATAGGAGCAGCTTTTCTATATTTTAAAATTATATTTTAAATTAATATTAATCTCAAAATTTGGACATTTGCAAAGGTCAAAGTTAAGGTCATTAAAAATAGGTTAGAGGTCAATACGACCATGGATATGATAGGAGAGATTATGATGTTTAACACAAACCATAAATGATCAAAATCGGTTGAGCCATTCTCTTATGATCATTATTTGAAATTACAAAATAATGAAAATTTTAGTTGTTACTCAATATCAACACCAAGTCTACATTAAAACCAATGCAAAATAATAGCGTTTTTTATCCGTGATTTACATACTTATTCTGTAATATTTATATGGAATGTAATATATCAATTAAATTGTCATTTATTCAGCTACAAAATTCTGAAAACAGATTGGAAATCGAATAATCCAGTAAAAAGTTAGAATTGATTTAGTTACGGAAGGTAATTGTTTTTAGGCTATGTATATATATATATTCTTGTTTGGATTTAGGATTATTATAAGATGAACAGTGTTCATTGAACACTCAAATAAATTTGTGATTGTTTTTCTCGTTTGCAAAAGGTTGTAAACACAAAATATTATAAGCAGTCATAGGTGTATTTTATATGAAAGTTAGATTTAAATTAAATGATATAAACCCATGACAGTTTGTAATGTTATGCTTGTACAAACTGCATAATTAATTTTAATACTAGCAAGTGAATATCTTATCTTAATAATTCTTAGTAATTCTACTCATATTTAGTGTATATTCAAACGAGAAAATGTTTAAAATTAACTAGTTTCAACAGAATTTATTATCAAAAACAATTTGAACTTGCTAGATCAAAATCAATTGTAATTAGTACTTATGATGTCATTTGTCAATATTTAAATTATATACATACTTGTTTTTAACAACTATTTTTTGAAAATTAACATTATAATCAGTAGGTTGACTTTTGTGCACAAAAATGTGCACAATGTTAAACTCCATAGAGATTTTATTATATAGAAGGGTCTGTTCAGATATGACGTCCACTCAAATTACAATAAATTAATGCTAATTTATATTAAGAACAAAAATCCTCTAGAACGTTATATATATTTTAATTGCACAAGTGCTTAGTCTATGATTATAATCAATACCACCTGGCAAGTATAAATTTATGCTCTCTTGTGCCAAACATTTGAAAGGTGATTGCATAATATCATGAAAACAAATTGTAGCATAATCATATATACTTGGCAACATCAATATAATTTTAGTAATTTTGTAATCTAGACCTAATAATCTAGTAAGATTTGTTTTATTGCTATAAAACGTGATACACAGTTTGTGAATATTTATATAAGTTAAAAAATAATCTTGAAATTTATAAAAATAAATCAAATTATGTTGACCACTTCTTATTGCCAAGATAATTTGTGAATTTTCATTATAAAACTTAAATATATTAGCAATAGTCACATTTCTATATTTATCAGTGTGTTTAGTTTGAATATCAAGACAAATAGTGACAGCTTGGTCATACTTTATAACTTGGTAGTCAACATTAGTGACGGGTTCAAATGAAAAATATGTTGCACTCAATTTATATAATTGATAAATGCATACAAATGTACCAATTGTAACTATTACCGATTTAAAAGTAATTAAATTGTTTAGATTATTCATCTTAATACACATACTAAGCTGAATAATATAATCTTACATTATTTAGTTTCGAGAAATTCATATAAATAAAACAAGATAGTTTTATAAAATAACTTTTATAAATTATTTAATAATATTATTTTGAAATATTTATTTATGTTACGCCTTATAAATAATTAATTTATTTTATTATTTTATAAAATAAATACAACTTATTATATTACAAGTGATTGTTTCCACTTAATTGGTTTCATAAGCTGTATATTTATATGCAATTTGTATAAATAATATCACACACCTATTAATCAAATAAAGTTTTAATTAATTAATTTTTATATCACTCTATTTATAAATATGAAAATATTATGAATTGATTTATTTATACAAACATTTAGTGTATTGGATCGATACAGTTAAGCCCCCTATTGCAAAGACAAATGAAATGCACACTTTTCTAAGCATGCAAACACTTCTACACTATAACTTTGAGTGTAAACTAAATATCTTTATAATAAGAGTATTGACTGTATCATATTAATATACTATAATAAATTATTATTAATTATTATTAATTATAACTAATTCATTAATATACAGTTGGTTTAAAAATACCAATATGGATTTTTTGTTTTGTTTTAAAACGCACAATCCCTGTGCCGCGGGTGCCGGCCGTAGTTCGGGAAAATATTATTATACAAAAGTAGATAATAACTTGGCTAAAAATTCAGTATATGTCATTTTTGCCAATGGAGATTGCCATAGACTTCACATACATATATAGTCTATGCCAATCTCCATAGTGAAGTGTCACCTATAAAATATATTTTTAAAGTTTCTCACAAACTTATTTTTATTTATAAAAATAGTTTATTAGTTTTATAATTAATAGATAAATATTAGACTATATATATATCTATATAAACTAAATAATATTTTAAATAGATTAGTTGAATTTAAATTGACTAATGGCCTAATTTCTTGACAATTAAATAAAAATATCAAGTTATATTACAAAATTGTTGAATAGCGCCAACTTTCATGTAATACTCAAACATGTTTGTATGTATTTATGAATTAAAATAGTAAATTAAAACATATCAATATAAGTCTGCAAGACAAAGCTCTTTTAAATTTACATTGCTTCAAATTAGTGCTTAAAGTTAATTATATTGAAGTTTATAATAGTTTTTCAATTACAGTGTATAAACCTTATTACACTGAATAATAACCTTGTTAAAATACTAAATTGAAAAAGCTTTGTTTTGCAGACATAAATTTATATGAAAGTAAATTAAGGCAATTAAATAATTTGTTTTTTTTGTTGTTGAAAAATTGCATATAATATTTAGTTGTTTTGATTCGCATTTTATGGAATAAATGGGAATTCTAGAATAGTTCTGGATCGCCCCCTACCCCCCTGGTCGTATAGGTCATACCATTTTCTATACTTTATATTATGAACCAGCAATGTCTATGTGGTTTTAGGCTTATACTTTCAGATGAGAGGGATATTCAGTGCATTTAAGTGCCCAAATGTGCGCGAAAATAAAACCAATTTTTCTTGAAAATGACCCTAATTTTTAAAATTTATAAAAATTCAAAAGAATTGTTGATATTGTTTGTGACATATGTTTTTAATTAGAATACATTAAAGTATTATTAGCAAAAAGACTTGAGAACTATATTTTAACTTAAATCCATTGTTGTAAAAAGTTATGGTAGCTGGTGTATAAGGTGCCTGGCCGCCCGGTGCTTTCCGCGCGAATATTTTATAAAATTTTTAGTTCAATGGGTAGGTCTTAACATAAACTAACATATAGTCAAAGTCCGGTGATCGGAGATGGAGAGGTTCGGGAGTTACGGTATATAAACTACGAAATGCATGTTAAAAATTTTTAATTGTTGTAAAAGTACTGTTGCAATCAAAAATATTGTTGTAAAAGTACTTTTAAGATTTTACTCTGAAGGCTGCCCGCCCGGTGCTTTCCCGGGCAAAATTTTATAAAATTTTTAAATCGATGGGTAGGTCTTGACATAAGCTAAGGGTTAGTTAAAGTCCGACAATCGGACGCCCAGAGGTTTGGGAGTTATTGTATATAAACTATGATTTAAATATTTTTGAAATTTTTATTTGCATTTTATGGAATAAATGGGAATCCTAGAATCTATCATGACACCCCCACTAAATCTGACCCCACCTGGTCGTATAGGTCATACAATTTTCTATACTTTAACATAGGTCCCAGCAAAGTCTATGAGATTTTAGGCTTATACTTTGTGATGAGATATTCAGTGCATCTAAGTGTCCATATGTGCGCAAAAATGAAACCAATTTTTCTTGAAAATGACCCTAATTTTCAAAATTTTCAGTAAAAATTTAAAATCATTGTTGGTATTGTTTGTGACATTTGTTTTTGATTAGACTACATCAAAGTATTGTTAAAAGAAAGACTAAAATATTTTATCATTGCTTAAATGAATTGTTGTGAAAAGTTATGGTAGCTACAGGTTCGGCACATTGAATTGTATGTGATTTGTCCTTTACTTTAAACATGGTTACAATTAAGTTATTTTTACTTT
>JAQIWK010000778.1:0-13450 GCA_034695265.1 Dissorhina ornata | reverse complement strand
AGTTTCATTAAATGTTATATATTTTTAATCAATTATACAAAACAAATAATATAATGTAATATTTCAATGAATAGTAATATAATAGATATTATAAAAATAAGTATTCAATAAATATTTGATTTACAAATTAAAAATGTTTTCAAAAAACATAAAATGTTTAATAAATTGTATAAAACTATTGATAGTTTAAAATGTTTTGAACAAAAGTTAGTCGAGATTACAACCGACACATCTATCGGCCGTCTCGATGGACACGGCTGTACGGATCTGATAGATAAACTCGTTGTCATTATCGTCATCGGTGTCCACACGCGACGGCTGAAGAATCCAATAGTTTAACACATTTGACGAGTGATTTGAATCAATTGATGACATTCTGGCACAAAAATAGTTCAACAATCTTTCAACAAAATACCATTTAGTGTCCGTTTGAAGCACTTCTTCGGGAGTGGCCCTCAGGAACAGTTCGGCGTTGTGTCCAAACAGTTGGGCCAATACTTTGTGGCGTTTATTGTCTTGCAATATGAAAATCAATTTGAATACCAAAACACACGTACTTTCCTTACAATTAACACAATTTAATATATATTTCTTGTCTTTTGATGACTCAATAAGTGTCTCAATGAGCGGGTCTTGACTTATGGCACGTCTTAATGTAATCATATGATGACAGTCTTGGTTCGTACACAACACGTTAATGACGTCCCGTTTGTCACCCGACGGTAAATAATTAATGAGACGCGCCTTAACTTTATACAAGTGTTTGTTAACGCCTTTTTGGATCAACTCATCAAACAATATGTTTTTAAAGGGAATGTCGACGATATGGACGACCGGTAAAAACAATTCTTCGCACTGCAAGACATCCACTATTTCATCAAAATTCATCTCAAAGTCAGTCATATCTGAAAACATATTAGTCGTCTCTGTTTGGCCCGTAGTGTACGCCATGTCGTCGTCAATGAACGACTGGGACGGGAAAGCATCGGCTATTGACGGACACTCCACGTTCACCGCAGACATCACTTTATATTCGTCAATCTTATCGTAAAGTCTTTGACCTAAAAATAAAAATATATACAAAATATTGTTAAATTACTAATCAAAAGGCAAATCAATTGCAATTGAATGTCAAACCTAAATATGAGTTGAGTTTAACAAATCGGATACATTTCCCGAAATTATAGCTCGAGTTAAGTGTATATAAGTAACAATCGTCGCGATACCGGTCGGCTCTAATCGATACGTTAAACATCACTATAAAGTCAAACGGTTTAAGACTTTGGGCGTCCATCGAGTGCTGATCAAAAACAGTCACCACAATAGACATGTGATTTTCATTGATAATACGAATCAGTTCTTCTTCGGCGTCATCCAGTGTCATACCGACAGTTGACACCTGCGACTCACGTGTGGGCAGCGCTGGTCGGGTGCCGTCCCATACGACTAACTCGCTTCGGTCGCGACTGGTGGTGATGCGCAACACTTGAACGGCCAGTTCGCCGTACGACACGTAATCACGACTGCCTTGCTTTTGGCTTAAATTGTGAGTCAACAGGTCGTCCACAAACCATTCCTCCAGTTCTCGCTTACGGTTTCTATCAAACGGTTCAAACGTTGGTTTAACACTAGTATTGATTGGCGTAAAGCACTCGGCGTCTTGAAAAGCCTCAAAAACAACCACATCTTTAGGATCAGTGCATATAATGTCCATTGAATTGGGAGCCAATAGTATGCGGTGAATACGGATCAGATCGCCCGGTCTGAAGGCCGGATAGTGACGTAAACCACTATTGCCTGCTTTGAGGGCTACTGTAGCCGTAAATGCCTTTTCGTCGCGCAAATGGATTGTGTTTTTCTTAAAGTCTCGATATCTGAGTACACCATAGATATGACAATAAGTCTTACCACTCACTGGTAATAGTTTGTGAACTTCGATGAGTGTCTTGTATTCATAGGTCCGGCCACTACTGCTGGGACTCTTTGTCGGACTTTTAGCTCTGGGTTGCGACCGATTGGCCGGACTTTTGTTTTGAATGGTCGCCGGAAGGCACTGGTGTTGAGGCGTTGACTCGTTAACAATGGGTCGGCGCTTACGTAGAGAACGACTGGAATGTGCGGCCGACTCGTTGGTCGCAGTATTGACCGCCGTTTCGGTGTTATCGCTCTCGTCATCACTCGACGCAAACTTAAGCCTTTTTTTGGCCGATAATGTCGACCGACTATTAGTTCTTTGGTCGACAGTTGTGGGTCGGAGTACGTGATCGGTGTCCACAAGTTGTGTGGGCGATGGCTGATCGGCAATAATGTCGGTCGGAGTGTCGTCGGGAAACAAATCGCTGTCACCGCCGATAGCGGCCAACGATGACTCTTCGCGTAAACTAACCAACCATTTGATGGTCGGATCGTATTCTTGTCTAACCATCACTAATGGCTCGTAAAAGTCTTTGATTATCACTCCATTGGCTATAGATATGAGAAACACTATTAGTAGTAAACAACAAGTGGATGTAGTGGTCAAAGACATACCCGATTTGAATGCCTTACTCTTGGGTACGATATCTGTTTCAAAGCGACTAATAGTGAACACTTGGCCGGACTTTATCGGCGAATTCTTGAACGGTGTCTTAGCGTACGGACCAAAGAACACGACCAACAGATACTTAATGGCCGGCGTCGGACTGTCGGCCACCGGTGGGGCATTCGGTTGCAATGTGTCCACACAAACCACAATACGCTTACATTTGGGATCAGTTTCGGGACCGTCCACTGGACACAAGTGGACAACTTTAAGCTTCAGTTTGTTGTCCATGTATTTCGTAAATATCTTGAGCGATGCAGCGCTTATGAGCACCATTTTGATGGACACAACAGTTATCACTGATTATCACTTCAAACACTTCCCAAACAATTCAATCAACAAAACAAGTCTTCAATCAAAACAACATTCAAATCCGTCGTCTGTTTATCACATTTACGATATGTTTTGTTCGTAAACATCGTTACAATAAAAACACTTACTTTTTATTAGCGGTGGAGTCGAGTCATACAACTCTATTCTGAAGCAAACGCTGTGGACTCTCCCCCCAACTCCTTAACCTAAGCGTAACGTTGTTTTTGGATTGACTCTAACGTTAAAATGTATTTATTGATGAGAAATGCATTTTTGGCGCACTTTTTAGTGCATCACTTGTTTGTCACACAAAAACACTGGCAATAGACGACTGACTAACAGTTTTGGCCAACATTTACGGGTCATTCAAACGCACGGGTCGTTTAAATCAATACTAATTACAATGTTTTTTAACATTTAATTAAAATTTAAACTAATTTTGAAACTTTGGGTTCAATGGGTTAACTGTTATGTTTGGGACGTTGTTTATGAGTGGCTCTAAACATATGACATAACATGTGATGTCATCGACGACAGCCTTGACGTCAATATTGTAAACAATTAATCGGTGAATCACTTCCCGATAATACTGTCACTTCATTATCACTTTATTTATCACTTTATTGGACACAAAATATTCACTTATTCATTGGCAAAGACTGTCCACTTTATGACCACTCATTCAATGGTTTGCAATCACCCGAAGACAACTTGATTTGATTGGACAAACACTTGCCTAAGGGATTGTCGGCGATGAGTGGTCAGACAGACACCGCCGCGGCTGGAGATGACCCGACAGCCATAGATGGTCTGCGTAACGGTTTGGACACAATGCGAGTGGACGGGTGCGGAGGACAGCCACGTTTGGTGGGTCCCGTCGATCTGGACGTACTGGTTATGTCTGAATCGGGAAAACCTGTCTATTGTTATTCCCGACGCGAAGATAGTGTCACTTTAATGGGCGTCTGTGTGGCGCTGATTCACGTGATGGACAGCGTTCACAACGACGCCATTCGACACATCCAGACCTCATCGGGACTTCGGGTCACTTTCTCGCATAAGTCTCCACTCATTATATGTCTGGTCTATCGGATCAATACGGGTGTCGACCCATCCATTGTCATCAATCAAGTAAACGCACAAATTGTGTCTATACTGACCGCCAAGACGTTGAAGTCGGTGTTTGAACAAAGACAGACATTTGACTTAAAGAGATTACTATCAGGTTTTTACTTGACATCTAATTTTTTGAATAACTAACTGATCCACTAATTTGTTGTCTTTAATTGTCCAATGAATAGGAAGTGAGAAACTAATTGACACATTAGTTGATGTGATGTTAACACCAATTGACTCAAACAACTGCCGGCGCGACCAACTAATGGCGACCAAAACTTATAAAAAGTCAAATGAAGTGAACGCTTACTTGACATCATCGACCACTACATTCCGTACGATAGGCTCCCAATCTGTGGTCAATAACAGCCGCAATCACATCACGGGTCGCGTCTATATACCGGTTCGGCTATTGTCCACATCTTTACGGGAATCTGTGTATAATATAATGACGTCTTGCGCCGCGTCGGCGCCTAACGTAGTGTTTAGTCTATTGTTTTCGGTGGACAAGCGATGCAAAGACAATAACGATTTGAATGGCAATAACAACGATATCCAACTCATTCTCGTTTGTAACCATAACTCAAAGGCCCGAATCAACGCAATGGACATACAATTGATCTACTCTTTGGTGATAGCATCCGAATCGCAACTATCGTCAGTTGAGTCGTTTTGGTTACCGATATGTTTGCCCCGATTTGACTCAAATAACTTTCTTCACACTCACATCTCATACCTGTCGGACGAGTACTGCTTAGCGATGTTGACCACCGATCGCGAAGACTTCCATAAATGCCAACTCGTAAAGGACTCGGTTATCGACCGATTGGCCAAAGTTCATCTGACGCCCAGTCGGTCCAATTTGACTGATCTATCGTTACCGCAAATCCAGTATTTATGGTACCAATCGTTACGCCATTCGGTACTTTGGCGTCAGACAACAGTAGCCGAGTTTAGTCCACTTAATCACTACATAACTAATCGTATGTTAAAATCAAATTTAAAGACATTTTGGTTGCGAAGTGAATCGGACGGGCTATTGTTGGGCTGGCATTTGCCTACATTTCAATTGTACGCTCAGTTTGATGTGACTATCACTCAATTACAGGCACTGAATGCCATTCAAGCGATCATCAAATGGATTAAGAAAGAGGAGGAAAAGTTTATCCTTAAAGACTACCAATGATTTAATTGTGATTTAAGTTATATTTGTTTTTAAAGTTTTTGTTTTTTATTATATTTTTTTGTTTGTTTTTTTAAAATTACAATTAAATTCATATAACAAACGGATTATTTAATTACATATTTTTTTTGAAATTATTAAGTTTTTTTTATTGCAAAACATATTTATTTAGTTTCTTTTCGTTTCATTTTAAATGAAGTTTATATTTAAAAAACAAAATTATTATATAATTGTATTATAGATTATTTAATTAATTGATTATTAAGTTATTATTATTACTAATAAATCAATTATTAAAAAAGACTATTAATTGTGAGAATCGTTTATTGATTTAAATCCCTTTTTGAAGGGATATTTAATTATTAAATTGTAGGATATTTTGATCATAAGTTTTATAGTCAGCGATCAAAACACTGACCCATTTGAGAGATAATGTGGTGTCGGGTATTAGCTCATGGATTTGAACGGTATAATCGATGGATGTAATGATTATAATGGATACAATGGATACAGTGGATACCCATTTGATAGCATAGATTGCATACTATCATGATTTTTGGGTATATATTGGGGGTAATGGTTGGCCACAAATTGACACCATGACAAGAATTGTTGGTTAATGATGTTTGATTGGTAATTGTATAAAACTGAGTGTCCCGTCGGTGACGTACCAGTGTTTGGACTCAAAGCCATTGGAGGGGTTCCCTCTGACATGTGTTGGGCAATACTTGGAGGCGATGTGGCATCTCTTTCCTTAAGACATTTATTAACTTTTTTGGCTGAACTCTTAGGCTTTACTTCTTGGACTTTGATGGGTGTCTCATTGGGTTTATTAATTTGATTGGTCTTAAAAACGGGTGCAATAAAGATATCATCATCTTTGTAAGTATCAGTGTCAATTTTTTTATCTTTAATTTCTCGATTAATTTTGATAGTATAGGCCTGTATTTCACGTAGTTTGACCACAGCTTCACAACAATGACATGGCTCATGTTTTTTAGGATCAATATACTCGCACTTCCTCTTATGCCCTATTTGTGTCCAATTATCAGATAATATAGATTAATAAAATATATTATGAATATTATATCAATATTATATTTATATAATATTTAATACAAAGTTTAATTAAGTATTGCCGTATTTTTTTCATGTATAAATCGCACCAGTGTATAAGGAATATAAAATTTTATTTGAATTACATTAAATGTAATTAATTATTAAATATTTTGTTTGACACGTCTTATACACGGAAAAATATGGTAATTAAAATGTAAAGTTATATACCTTTAAGTTTTTTAACATGACCATGTAGGTAGCACATAAAACAAGTCGGATTTTTACCTTTATTATCATTTTTAGCTAAAAAAATAAAATGTTTTACAAAAATTATACTTTTTTAAAATTATTAAATTGATTAAAAAAATTAATTTAATAATAAATATATGCTCACGAAGTAGTTGTCGTAGTTTATTTAGCTCCTGATTTGATTGTTTATGAGATTTCTTTAATTGTTTAACCTTTTCATTCCAGAATTTGCGTTCATCAAGCATTTTGCATCTTTCACAAATACAATCCTTGTAATAACAACCCTTTTTGTGGCCTAAAACATTATATTCAATTAATTATATTTATATATATTTAAATTTTATTCATTTAACAAATTTACTTAAATTTAACCGTTAAATTTTTAAGGCTTTCAACACTACATAAAAATAATAAATCAGTATCCCGACAACATTTTTAATTATTAAAATATTAGCAATTAATTGATCATAGAAATATACATATTAATAAGTTGCTAATTATTTAAATTCTTTGTACAATTATTTGAGAGAGAGAGAGAGAGAAAGAGAGAGAAAGAGAGTATAAATGTTATAAAATAAATAATTATTTGATTAGTGGAGTAGTAATTGAATTAAAAATGGTTATAGTTTTTGGGGATTGAATTGAATTGCAGTTTTGTTTCAATAAATAATAGCGACTATTATGGGGCGGAATATAACACTTGATGTGACAGAATATGGTTTATATTTCTATACAAAACTTATTTAAAAATATCATTTCAAAGCATCTCATCATTCAATGTTTAGAGTCTAGCTTTAGACTAACACTGCTTATTACCTCACAATTAACTATCAAAATTTCTGATTATAAAAAACAAAATAAAAGGCTTTTCCTATAAACCCTTATATATTTTTATATTTACACTTATATATTTTTAACAAGTTATTTTGAAAATAATATATAACAAATATAAAAGTCATTTGAATTGACTTACCTTTGACATTTTCAGGGTGGCGTATATGAAAGAAACACCTAGTACACTTTGGCTTCTTTTTCCTATCTTTTGTTTTGCCATTAGGCAATGCATCATCGGACTCATCCGGGTCATCATCGCTGGCATCACAATCACTGTTATCATTTGAATTACAATCACTTAAATCAACGGCAGAGTTGTCTTTGTTATTAGTTTTGTGTTTAAGTTTTTGTTTCTTCAATTTTGTCTCATTATTTGGGTCTAGTGTCGGGTGAGGGTCGGGCAGCTTAATACTTGTTGGACACAATTTTGTGACATCTAATAAAGTCCCAAAAAAATAGTTAAATAAATTTTTAGTTTTCATTCAAATAAATTGTTAGTTGGTTTTTTTTAAAAGTTGCATGCTATAATTACATATATTTAGTTTTGAAAATAAATCTGGCTTCATTTGTAATAAAAATATTTTCATATGCAACAAAACAAAATTGTATTATGAATCAAAATATGCAATTGATATTTTACATATTAACCAAACACCCTAAACAATATAATTAATTGACATTATATTCAAATACCTTTGACAAAATCACGATTCCCAGCCGGGTCCCATGGGCGGAATTTAAGCTGCTCTTGGTGCTTATTAGTTTTTTCATCAATGTCCATTTGTTCATCATCACTGACATAACCATCAATGATAATATTTGAAGTACTATGACTATAATCGATGGGAAAGTTATCTGTAAATTTCATATACTTTTCATGTCTTGCATAGTGTGTGTCATCGTATTTGTCAATCCATTGTTTTTCATCTTTTTTGGGCTTTACATCATCTTTGATGACTTTCTTATTATTATATAATTTATAACAACTATTATCAATGGCATCGTTATCATCGCTATTGAAACTTATCTCTCTCTTATACTCTTGAGATATACGTTTCTTGTAATGGACATTGTTATTAGACATTATGTCAACCACTTGTTAAGTGCCCCGGTAATTGATCAGTCAATTAATCATTACTAACTATTCAATGCAAAAATGAATATAACATAAGAAAAAGCAAACAGTTTTAAAGTTTTAAAATAAAACTTTAAAAAAAACTTTATCCCAAAAAGTTATCCCAAATAAAAGTTATGAAAGAGTTTTTCAAACAAAGTTATGAATGCATCCCCAAAAATGTATCCAATAATCATGTAATGCCTACACATCACTGCACATGTGCTTAACTATAACAGTGTCTAATAGTCTTGTTAAACAAGTTAATAAAAATAAACCAGAGGTTTCTGGTTGGATAACATGGTATATCCAATTGACTTCTATAACCACCACTACATTCACAAGCAATTGAATTTGTAATTCAATTAAAATATATTAAAGTATATTACAAATTGTATCAAAAACTGTATCAAATGATGGCATATTCATATAGCTTTTATGTTAATTAATTGAAGTTTTAAAGTTTATTTGTTAAACATAACTAGTTTATTTAACCAATAACTATGCGCAAGATTATTCAGTTTGTAAATATATATTATATAATATTTTTATATAAGAATTTGTAATGTAAATAATTTACTGGTTATTTCTAAGTATATTATACAACACTTGTTGCCATACATATACATACAAAAGTATATGAAATACACAAAAAAAAGTAAAAATATGTTAGTAATTTATTCAAAAACTATAAAATTTTACTATTTATTTAAACAAGAAATATTAGTTATAATTTGTTAAAACTAAAATATATATTTTTAAAAATTAATTAACAAGACCAATCTATTAGTTAGACAATGTATTATTTTATTTTTAATCTTATACTAATATCTATTTAACTAATAGTTTTTAAAAAATAGTTAAATATAATTTAATGTAAAGTCATTTTAATTGCAAAATTACTTAATGTTATGTAATAAATTATAATATTTTAAACAATAATTGTTTGTTTAACCAGATTGAACATGGTTATAAAAATTAACTACATTTGTTTTTGTTTTGCATGGTTATATAAATGCTATTATTTAAATATAAAAGTATTAAATATATTATCAATAAAAGAAATTAATTTTATAAAGATATAATTTGCATTTACAATATATTATAATTATATAATTTATATTACTAACCAATTGCTTAATAAATACAATAAATATAAACTTTATAAAAGTATCGGGATTTTTATCAGTCGTTTATAGGAAAACTATTTTAATATCATTTTAATGTTTTATTAATGTTTATAACTTTTTATAATTTAACTTTTATATGATTAAGCAATCTTAATTAAAACTAAGACAAGAGATGTTAAAAAGTTTTACAAATTAATTTAATATTATTATTAGTATAACTTTTTTGCTAAATAAAACAAATTAATGCCTAATTAAATAAGTTAAGCATCAACAATTTCATCAATTTATAATTATTTTTTAAAAGTTTTGCATCAAGTAACTTTGTGGTTTTTCAGAAATAAAATAAATAAAATAAAAACTTAAATATTTAATGAATATTTATAAAATAATATACTTGTAAAATTAAATATAATAATTTAGTAATAAATAAACTAAATTTTAAATATAAAACTATTGTTTAAATGCATATAAAAGTAGTTTGTATATTTTGTATATGCATACATATGTATCCATTTAACTATTATATTTAATTATATTTAACATTTACTTAAATGTCGTAAATTTGTCAAATAGTTTTAATTTATTAGTTAATTATTTTGAAATCTTTACTTTGAATAAATTTATATTTAAATTGTTTTTACAATAAATTGTATAACAAAGTGTCTAAAAACTAATAAAACTTTTATTTAAATATATTTAAAATAAATAATTTATTTAAATTTATATTTTATATTATAAATTATTATGATTGAAGGGTTGGGAGTATATCATAAACTTTATGATATAAAGTATTTAACTCTTTTTTCATACTCTCTCTCTCTCTCTCTCTCTCTCTCTCTCTCTCTCTCTCTCTCTCTCTCTCTCTTATAATACATATTTAAATAGTTTTAAAAGACAAATAAAAGTCAAAAGTTTTGACTCAAAACTATGGCCTTGCTTACAATTCAATAGTAATAAGTATTACAATTATCAATTTACTTTTTAAGTTTTAAATTAAAATAGCATCTATGTCTTATTAACTTTTCGTTTTGTTTATTTAAATTAATTATATAAATAATTAATGAAAACTACTGTGTAATAATAATTTTATAAATCTTTATAAATAAAGTTATAAATTAGTTAAATATTTTATTGGGTGTGTATTTATAATTTTAAAAAACATTTTGTGTGTTTAATTACTTAAATTTTAATTATATTAAATTTATAAAATATTTAAAAGTGAAATAAAGCATAATTATTAAGATTTTTATAATTAAATAATTTAAAACAACTTCTTTAAAAATCAAAATCAAGGTTTAATTTTTTTAGTTTTGTTTTAAAAATCTTATATTTTAAACACAAAACACATTTAAATAAAAAAAATTTTATCAAAAAATAAAATTTATCTAAAATTTTGTATAATAATAATAAAATTAACGCATTTAAATATTTATTTATAAATTAATATATATTCATTTGAATGTCATTTAAATATATTTTTATAAAAGGTTTGAAATAAATATTTTATTATTATATTATATAATCTATAATATTTTTTGACGTAAATATACAATTTAATTATATATTTATTTTGGTAAAAGTATCTTCAATTACCAAATATTTAAATAAAATGTAATCTTAAACTAATATCTAAAGTAGTTATTAAGTTATAAATTAAATTTTATATTTTTTATAATCAAACGACTAAAACATATGATATTTCAATTTTTTTATTACACAAGATTAAATTAGATATAAAACATTTAAAAAATAATTTAATTAAAATTTAATTTGTAATTTATATCAACTATTACTTAATATTTAATTTGTATTATTAATATTAAAATTAATATTATTTTAATGAAATAATATTTATTAAGTTTTACGCAATACTAATCTCAATTGAAGCCATATGTTTTTATTAAACTAAACACATAATTAATAATATATTTATAAATATTTCTTACATTTTTCAATACAATAGTAAATATTGATAAATAAAAAGTAACAAAAATATATTTATAAAAATATTTAAATTAATTTGATTTTGAATTTCGATACAAAGTATAGCATAGAAATACATTACACATGAGTATGTGTTATAACAGGAAAAGCCTTGAATTTAATTTATAATAATAAAGAAAATAAAAATTTATTTTAACTAACTTTTATAACTGTCCTATCATTAAATTATAATATATTTTATTATCAATCTTTTTGTACGTTTATATTCAAGCAAAAGTTGTATTTAAAATATAAGAAATAAAAAATAAATAAAAACAAAAAATTAAAAATAAAAGTATATATAAATATAAATGTATATAAAATTAAATAAAATAAAACTTTTATTTTTTATATATTTCTTCGTAAAGTCATCCTTGGGTTTGTATTTAAATGTTATTTAAATGTAATGTATTATAATATTTATTATAATATAATAATAAGTACTGTATGTAATAGTATGTGGTGGATGACATTGAAAATTGTATAGATATGGCAAGAATGGCAACATATTTTATCCAGAATATAAAAAAGTACTATGTAAAACATATTTATTTAATTATCAAGCATAAAATAAATATATTAAATATATTTAAAATGTGGACTATGCGTCGCTGACAAGCGTTTTATTTTAATTTTGTTTTATTTAATTTGTTAATTATAACCGGTTTTAGTTACTAATTATAAAATTTTAATTAATAAACTTTTAAAAATAAATTATTATTATGTGTTTTGATTGGGTTTTGAAAGTTAATTATTTTGTCAATTAAATGTAATTTAAAAAATAATTTTTTCAAATATAAACAAACTTTAAATAAAATTTTGCTTGGTTAGTTTTATTTATTATTTTTTAATTATTAAACATTTAATTAATGAATTGACATTTATTTATAAATTTATATTTAAAAATAATAAATTAACTAAAGATTTTATGCTAAATAAGCGACAATTAAAATGACAAGTTTTACTTTTATAAATTTTAGTTTTAACTAACTTTTAAATAATGTTTTTTTAAAATAATTTATTTTTGTATTACGATTATTATCAGCACTTAATATATCGGTAATAAAAATAAATATAAATTTGGCAACAATTTAGAGGACAAAGTATTAGCTCATAATTTACCTCATATTATATATACATTTCCGGAACTTTTATTTATTTATTATTTAAATATAAACTAATTATCAATACCATTATATATTGTTAACAAAATATAAACCACATTGTTTTAACTAATTTGTGGTTTAACATAATTATATATATAAATTTTTTAACACTTTTATTTGTATTATAAATTTTTAGTTATTTTTATTTATTACTAAATAAAAGTTATTATGCAAGTTATTTTTAATTATTTAATGTCTAATTTTATTATAATATTTAAAACTTTATAATTATTATCGATAAACATTTAATTTTAAATTATTAAAATATAAAATATAATTACGATATCTTTTGATATATGAAAATCATAATTATTAAATTTATTTTTAAACTAAATTATTAATAACAAATAAAAGTTAACTATTAAATTTATATAATTTTATTGCAACTAATAATTATATTTTAAATTTAATATTAAATATATTAAAATTTTAATTATATTTTCTAAAAGTAAAAAGTATTACAAAACATTATAACTAAAAACAAATATAAAAATAGTTATAAAATTACAAAATAATATCTACTTGTGTCTATAAATGAATGTGTAAAAAGTTTAAATGTCTTGTAAATCGACGAAATATATCCTTTAGATAAGTGTTTAATAAAAATTTACAATTCATTGTATTGAATATTTGAAAATATATAGTCTTGATCAAATTACCAAGCTAATTATATGGTTAACTATCTCTCTATCTCTCTATCTCTCTCTCTCTCTCTCTCTCTCT
>JAQIWK010000777.1:0-13452 GCA_034695265.1 Dissorhina ornata | reverse complement strand
ATATATATATATATATATATATATATTTGTTAAACAAGTAATACTTAATATTAATACTCATAAGAGAGTTATGTTTTAAGTGTATATCTATCTAAAAAAACTCTCAACACACCATCCATTTGCGTCATTTGCTATACTGTTAAGCCGTTTTGTACGACAATATTAACTAATGGCTCGCATTTATATCGTAATAGGAATTGGATCTCAATTTCCAACTGTACTTTTCAATGATAATCTTTTTTGTGTTTCTTTCTTTCAATTTAAATTCAATTAAGAAAAAAATATATATAGAAATCAAATCATTTGGGAATTTATTTAATAGGGAGAGAGAGAGAGAGAGAGAGAGAGAAAGGGGGAGAGAGAGAGAGAGAGAGACTATACATTAAGTTAAAAAACTATTTAATAATTCAATGTTAAATACGAAGAACCGTATGAATTGGCATCGATTGGTATGACAATGAGATTATAAATCAAATAAATAAAAAATCAAATCAAAACTTGAAAACACATAAATTGGTTAAAATCTATCAACAAATTCAATACAAAATAAAAAACATATAATTTTTGTCAGTCAGTGATGATTATAAGAAATAAAAATCATATAATGTTTATATACTAAGTGTTTGGGAGTAGTAGTGGTGATCGCCTTTAATTCAAGGCGATCTGAGCCCTCGTTTTTTTCTTAATTAACTCCCGTATAGTATTGAGAAAAGTAAAGCATTAATTAAGTATTAGATTCCTCTTATGTTTATAAATATATTATGCGATCAATATTTGTTAAGAAAAAAAATAACTTATTAATATATTTTTTATTGATGTTTTTCTTAATTCAATAACAACTCATTATTTACACGTCAAACGCAAACACATCTTTTTTAGGGACTGAAAACTGTTTTTCTTAAAATATTTCACATTTTTTTTAAATAACTTTTTTCTGTGTTTTTCTTCAAAATATTTAATTTGTTTACATAAAAAGTAATACATTATTATTTTTTATTTGTTGGAAAAAACTTATAAATAAATACAAACAAACAAAAAAAAAGTCATCCCTTTTTTCTCGTAACTAAAAACAGTGTTATATTAAGAAATAAGTTCTTCATATTAAAAAAAAATCTATAAATAAATATTTAAAAATTATAATAATTTTTGTTTTTTATATAAGAAATTAAAATTCATATTTTAAAATAATTATTAAATAATTTTTCAAAAATTCCATAATTAATGGCAATTAAAAAATATTTGCAAAAAAGGGGAAAAATTACTTTTTTTCTGTTTATAACTTCTCTCTAAAAACTAATGCATTTTTCGCTTCGCATATGATATTGTCATTCAATTTACAAAAATTATATTCGAATTGAGATTATTGTTCAATACTTGCCGATAGAGTTGGCATTAATTCAAGGCTAAGACAAATTGTTAGGACAAAGGATATAAGAAAAGCTCCACATATTATATATACATATAAAACAGGAAATATCTTAACAATTGCTTAATAATTAACTAATACTTATAATCAATATAATTATACAATTATACAAATTGAGTGCAAAGTTAAAATGACAAAATTGTATTTTCTTATTTATTTTTATAATTATTAATTAAATTTATAAAAAAAATTTGCATTTCTTGATACGGACTCAAAAATGTTTAATATTAATTTCATTTCTTTGTATGAATGCTAACAAAATAAAAGTAACAAAAAACTAATGAATAATTTACTAAAAATATTATAAATTTATAGTTTAAATAATTATATTTAAAATATATATCTTAATATCTCAAAGATATTAATTATTATTTTTTAAAACAAAGTTTTCAAATAAATCATAAGTAATAAAACAAAGCGATGTATTAAAAACAATTATAAAAAAAACTTATTAATAAATTTTAATATTTGTTTTAATTTACAAAATTAATAATAAATCATGAAATATAAGAAAACAATGAATTAATATTATTTTTCAGATAAACATAAGAAATAAAAGGATTAATGATTTGTTTGACAAGTGAATCAAAAAAATAATTTAACATTTAAAATATATGGCAGTCCTTGTAATTAAAAACATTTAACATAACATTTTGAGAGAAAGTAAAGTAACCGAAAAAAATTAATTAATAAAATTATATTTTGATATCAAAAATCAAAGACGTTTCGATTATAATACCAAAACAAATATATATTTAAAAAAATAAAATAAAAAACTTATAATTGATTTCAATTATCCACAGGAATGGGCACTCGCTATAAACACCAGGTTATGTTCAATGGTTTTATTTTTATATCCCTAACCAAATGGTTAAGGCTATAGTTATTATATAAAAAATAAAAGCCAAACATCGAAATTGGATTTTTAAGATTATATATTAAGAGAGACTTTTGATTAATATTTATTGCTAATGAAAATTAAAAAAAACAATTAAAAAATAAAATTTAAAACATGTTTTATATTCTGTTTTGTTTATTATTAATATTCATATTTGTTTTAATTTTTACATGTATTTTGATTAAAGCCATTAATTATAATCATTTTTCTCTTGCTCTTAATATTTTGATTATTTTTTAATTGCAAATCAAAATGTATTTAATGTTGTTTTCACTCAAAAAAACGACGATTAAAATTAGTGAGAGTCCTCTAAAAAACCATATGTTAATCACAAATCTGTTTATAAATCGCTTTAAAAGGCTTTAAATAATAATTGAGATCTTATTAAACGATTAAACAAAACCACATAAGAAATTAAATCCAATCAAAAACTGAATATAAATTGCATTTAAATTTATTTTTTAAATATTCAAAATAAAAAAATTTTAAATTTAAATATAAGATAAGAAAATATTTTTTGGCTTAAGTTTAAGTTAGACGACAAAATATAGCATTTTATTTATTATGTTATTTTAGACACACTTTTTAAATATTTAAAATTTTTATTAAAAAAATATAATAATAATAATAAAAATGCTGTGCTTTTTGAAAATATCCAAAGAATAAATTTAAAATTTCGCACAAAAACTAATAAAACTGTATAATATTTAATAGTAGTATTGATTTTTTTTAACTCTAAAATATTCATATATTATGTATTTAATTAAAACAAAATTAAACTAATTTAAATACTCAAAAATGTATAAATTAAATAAATATAATTTATAAAATACTTTAAACTATTTTAAACAATAAAACAAAATCAAATATCAATGACTATTAATATTTACAACCAGTTCTAAGCACCGGCAGCCAGAATTGGCATCTGTTTTACCATTTTTATGATTATTGCCTTTAAATTGCGGGAAAAATCATAGATTTATATCAAAACTAATTTGTAATATAATTTTAAATTTAAAAAAACTTGCAAAAAATATATATTTGAAGTTCAATGTGTCTCATAAAATCTCGTCAGTGTATTGACACAAAACCTACCTCTCTCTCTCTCTCTCTCTCTCTATTGCCTTTAGTTATATATGAAAGGGAAAGAAGTAGAGTAACACATCTCAGTTTTTCTATCAAATTATTTTATTAAAAAGTTGAATTAAAATAACTATTTATAATTTTAAACTTATAATAAATTTAATAAAGTTTATTATTTTATTTAAAAATTTTAGATTTTAAACTTTATAATTAATTTTGAGATGTGTTACTCTACTTCTTTCCCTTTCATATAATTTACATATAAAAACAAACTTTTATTTACTCTCCATCTTCTCATCTAATTTAGTTTCAATACAATTTTCTTGTGTTAACTCAAGAAATCATATTAAATATGAATGATTTCTAACACAAGAAAAATAAAAGTTTGTCAAAACACTCGACAAAATAAGTGAAAGTAAAAACTGAATTATTAAACATTTAATGTCATTCAAAATGTATGTTATAATATGTTATAAACAACTGATGCACAACAGCACATAAAAAATCATCAAAACACATTTAATGTTAGCATTAGTTAACTAATAAATTTTAAAACTAACAAATGTTTTAAAAATCATAAAATTATGTATAATTTAGTTTGAATAAAATGACAAAATCATTGTAAAATAAAACAACTTTCAGACATTAATTTTATGAAAGCAAATGTTATTGTAAATGTATTTAATGTTTAAATTTATTTGTATTTTTTTGTTGTGAAACCAAGTGATGAATCGCTAATCAAAAAGTATATCTTCCGTAAAATTCATGCTTTGCTTATGAGATAATGAATTAAATAAAATAAAACTATAAAAAACTAAGCAATCATTTAATTAAACAAAAAAAGACAAACTAATACCAGAATTCAGTGCTTAACAAAACATATATACCTGGAGTGTTCAGCGCTGTCTAACATACAAATCAAGAAATATTTTCAATGCTATTGAAGAAAAATGAGAAAAATTATATAAATGTGAACTAATGTGCCATCAAATTGACTCTTGGGTTCCCATAGTATTGTATTTTATTATAATATTATGAACTCTTAATGCAAAAGAAAAATTGATGGCTTTGAGCGACAAAACAATTATTTTCCCCAAATTAAATGACAATTGAAAATATATTTCAAATACTTATATCTCAAAAGAAAGAAAGAAAGAAAGAAAGAGAGAGAGAGAGAGAGAGAGAGAGAGAGTTGCCACTCAATAGCAGATTCAAGAGATAGAGAGATAGTCTATACAGAGAATTGGTAGCGGAATAAACGGATCGACAAATTTTTACATGTTATGCATTATTTATCATTTATAATGACATTTATAAATAAAATATATGTATCCAAATAAAAATATATTTGAACCGGTTTATATTATTATGTATACTGGCATTATATTTAATTATATAATGTCATGAAAGTTAGGCAAACATTAATTCATGGATTTTGTTTACAACAAAACAAAAATGTTTGTTTGTATTTGTGTTTTAACGCATCAAAAATATATTCATTAAATACCAGTAATAATAGTAATACTGTATTACAAGTTGTAAATTACAAGTATATATTGTATGGCATTATTTTGTAATCCTTGCGCCAGTCATACAATATTTGGTGTTTATTAAAGTTAAATATAATTAATGGCTAAACATTATCTCAGATTTTCATCTCTTTTCTCTCTCAGATTTCCTTCCGACTAGAAATTGTCAACTAAAATGCCAAAAGTCTTTCAATTTAAATGATAAAACTGTCTTTAATTCATATTATTTGCTTCATAACAATAGACAAACAGCTTTAATAAATGGCTTAATATTACAATATTATAGTTATATAACAGAAAGAGAGAGAGAGAGAGAGAGAGAGAAAGAGAGAGAGAGAAAGAAAGAAAGAGAGAGAGAGCGATTATATTTATGAATGTTATTTAACAAACATCTGAATATTGTTCATAAGTTTTTTCATAATGAACAAAAAAACAAATTTAAAAGCAGGAAATTTAAGTAATTATTTAAAAACAACAACAAAAACAAAATTACAATTACTTTGTTTTGAAGGAAAACGCTAATTGAAAATCTCTTCCTATCTGTTCAGTGCTTTGCAAATCAAAGGCTAAATAATACTAACCATTAGGACCTAACGTATTGTGGATTATATTTTTATAAACATAAAAAAATTTAAAAATCAATATAATATATTGAGCTTTTTTGTCATCAGAAAATGTAAAGTTTTGAATCAAATTTGAAAATAAAACATCTTTTTTACTTGAAATTCAAAACACATGAGAATAGACTCGCAAACGATATGCACACATAAAGTGGTAAAAAAGTATACTTGAGTTTAGCGACAAAAATATTGTAAATATATCCGGAGATTTAGTGAGAGAAAGAGAGAGAGAAAGAAAGAAAGAGAGAGAGAGAGAGAGAGAGAGAGAGTGAGTGAGAGATGGGGAGAGTGAGTGAGAGATGGGGAGATTCTGATAGTGAAGCACTTTGTATTATAGACTTTATTTTTTATAATTTTTGAAACAAAACTTTTGATACAATTTGTGTATCAAAAGTCTAAAGCTCGACGATTGCTATCCTCTTTGATATGAAATAAACCAATTATTATAAAAACAAACAATCATTTGATATATTACTCAATACAACTCTATTTCATATTATTAGCATTTAAATCGACTAAATATTTTGAATATATTTAAAGCCATTTTTCACAAAATGTTATTTTTTAAAATTTAAAACTTATTAGTCTTAAAGTCTGAAAATAGGATACTTCAAAATATAAACAAACAAAAAGCAAAATAACTTAAAACAAAATATATTTGTCATTAACTCAAAGTAAAAAACATTTAAACGCTATTAAAAGCATTACTATTGACAGTGAAATTGTTTTACGAAAAAATAAATAATAATAAACAAAATAAAAAAATTACAAGTATTAAAAATACCCGTGTAAATATTGTGTAACAAAATCACATTTAACAAAGTAAACTTAATCTAATAAAGTATATCCAACTTAAATCTCATGAGAGTTAACCGGAACAATTTAAAATAAAATACTAAAGATACAATTGCCTTTTTTTTAAAAACAAAAACACATTAAACCATTAAATACTTTTATATAAACAAACAAATAGTTGAAATAAAATGCTATAAACAGTGTTCAATAAGAAATGCAAAACTCCTACAAATGGCTTGAATTATAATAGTTTCAAAAATCCAATCAATTGAGACTTACCCTCATCTCATCGGTAAGAGTGGGTCCACTACTAGTGGTTCGATGTATAACCGACTCATTGGTGGGACTGTTTGGCACTAAATATGTTGACGACCGGCGGCGACGGCCGTGGGTACAGTTGTTGGGTATCTTATAGGCACAGCGTTTGTGATAATTAAGTCCACATCCGTCGCATTTTAATCCCTGACGGACTAAACCAAATAGCATTTCACCGCAAAAATCACAAAATGCCGGCGCCTTATATGAGTGGACCACTAGAGCATGCGGTCGGATTTGCACCGATTCAGATGGACTGTTGCCTGTCCAAACATAATAACAAACATGTTTACTATTTATTTTAAATTTATTTACAAACTTTCAATTAGCAGTTGCAATGCGGTGGCAATCGGGAGATAAAGTGAAAGTTAATATTGAAAAACATCATGCAATTTGTTTGTCAGATAGAGTATGAGGGAGAGAGTGAGAGAGTTAAAGAAAAAGTTCTTGACATTTATGTTGTTGTGGTTTTCGTTTAAATGTTTTTATGTTAGAGAGAGAGAGAGAGAGAGAGAGAGAGAGAGTGGTGTATACCTGAAACAATAATTTCGATGAGCGCGCCATCGGTGACATCGGAGGCGGCATTGACGGGCAAAAGCATGTTTTGCGAGTTGTAGTCGTGTCTGAATAGCATAAGCCGTTCGGTTAATCGATTGAGGCCATGGTCAGGATACTGCAGTGCATCAAATGCCATTGCCAGGTTCATCATAGCACATAAACAACATCAATAACAACATTATTACATGTGATACACAAACAAAACTAGTCGTGCTTTAGCTGGTGGTGATCAGTGGATGTAATGCACCACCAAATCCTATTCATAGTATATATTACATACCTTTTTATCAATAAAATTACAAGCATTTTCTTTCAATGTCTTGAGCGTGAGTTCGCTTATGTCCACTTTGACCGCATCTTTAATTAAACCCGATTGCATAAAAAACGACACTTCACCCGGCACTGGCACCTGCAATATCGGTGGATCCATCCCTACATCCAATAGCTATATGTATGCAAATAAACAGATAATACAGACAAACAATTATTAAACTAATTATAATATTTAAGGATCAGATAATTAAATAAATAAACAAATAAGCAATAAAAATAAAGCTAATAATGAGTTGTATTATCAAAACAATTCAATTATATATGTAAAGTTGTTTATCAATTGGATGAATGTCCCACTTCTGGAGCCAATTATGCAAACGATTACACTTTCTCTCAACATTTATTTTTTTCATATCTTCAATGTCTGTATATTATATTTTTGTGTACAAACATATTGAATGCATAACACATACCAAAAGACTTCAGTACTCAATGAATACACAATACCTTGACTTTTAATGTTTGTATAATTAAATAAAAAATACCTTTTATTAAAGTGTTCGCACATTTAATTCAATATAAGACTTATTATTATAATAACTACTTTTTTTTGTATTGTTAAATGAGATTATAAATACTGTTTTTTTAACAACTTATTTATTTGTATATATATTTGTATAAAATATTTTTGTTTTTTTATTCACTTCGGGGGTCAAGACTCGGATGAGGAATATCATCAGACCTTTGGTTATATTAATAATAAAATAATGATAATAAATAATAAAATTTATACAAAAAAACAACAAAAACTTATGTATTAAAAACAGTTATTCACACAAAAAACAATAAACAAAAGGGACATAAAAGAAAAGTTTGTATAAACTTCAGGATATAATTGAAGCAAAATAGATGACATCAATTGAAACCTAACCTTCGGCTCTCTCTCTCTCTCTCTCTCTCTCTCTCTCTCTATGATGTTGTGTATAACAAAGCTAATTAAATCGCGTAAAAAAAGTTTAATAATAAAAATTAAAAAAACTTTTTACACATAAAAATAATGCACACGAAAAGTCAACAATAATAATAACAGTAAATTTGTTTGACTTTCAAAACTTATAAAAAATGATATTTTACTATAATTTTTCATACATTTAATTAAAAACAACAACAAAAACAACATAAAAATTATTAATAATTATTAGACCTTAGAAAGTGACTAAAAAACCATACAAACAAAACAGATTAAGATGTGAGATAAATAATAATTTTTTGTATAAAAACAATAAAATCTTTTTTAAATAAAATAATGTTATAAAAAGATTGCATTTAAATAGAAAAACAATTATAATTATAGGAAAAACATAATTAATATAACAAATGTTTCAAATAAACTATTTACAAAAAACTATACAAATAAAACTAATCATTTATTAACAGGGAAAGATAAAGCGACCATTAAAAAAAGCCTAATAAACATTTCTGACTATAAACTAATGATTGTTCACTATATTTCATAACAAGTATTGTTTGACAAACAAACAATATATATATCTAAAAAAAGTTATGTATATATTTATAAATAATATTTTCAATCTCACAAACTATTATTTCGTTTCAATAGGTTTTTTTTATTGACAAAATATATTTACAAAAAATGTATATAAAAACTATTGATTTTATTATAAGATTTTGGTTGTTTTTGTTGAATTGGATTTTGCATTTATATAATGTATTTAGATTTAAATTCAGTTGCATTACATTCACGTAATAACGATAGGTATTGAGAGAGAGAGAGAGAGAGAGAGAGAGAGAGCTCATTCGCACATTAAAAATGAAATCTCAATTTTTGAATACAATTTCTTCATTTATCTTCATTTACTTTCAATTTAAGTATTGGTATAAAAATAAATATTTTATATAACGTTCACTGAAAGAGATTACATAAAGAAGTATATGAGGAAAACGAGAAACTATTTTATTTTATTCCGCAAAAAATGGTAATCTTTGAGGAAAAAAAACATTTTAAATACAAATGGATTGCAAAGGATTCGGTAAATACAGTAGCAATGCCTGATAGAGAGAGAGAGAGAGAGAGAGAGAGAGAGAGAGAGAATCTAAACAAACTTATTTAGTCGGTGCCAATAAACTGGTGCTCAACATAAGATCAAGAAAAAAAATTTCCCACAAAATTAAAAGATTATTAACTCCTTCTTTAAGAATCTAATAGACCATAAAAATAACTTCCTTTTTAACTCAAATGAATACTAATTCAAATCAATGCATTCAAAATGTTATATAACAAACAATTTGATAATTTATAAAAATAACATTTTCATTGAGTTTAAAAATACATTTTTAAAGACATCAAAAAACAGTTTTTGAAAATAAAATAATACCATGTTTTTCCCTCACAAAGGCTTGAAACAAACTACACAAACAAATTGAGACCAAATTATAGCTTTAAAAAAACACTTTGAAGGAAAATGTGCGGAACTGAAAAACATTTCAAATACAGATATAATTAGCTGACAATCAATACAAATAGACAGAGATATCCATGAAGTCAGAAAGCGATCTCTTCTTCTAATGGAGGGGTACACTGCAAGTCACTACATATCATATCACTTCATATCTTAATAGATTAAAAAATATTCATAAATATAATGCTAACTGTCTAGTTAGGTGGGTTAAAAAAAATTTATTCAAAACAAAATATTTGTCAAAAAATGTGTGTAAACATGTAACGTTGTACAGGTGTGTTTTTTACAACAAAAAATTACCTGTATAGTTTTTTACAATAAGTATGTGGTTTTTAATTAGTACCCTGGCATTGTGAGTCCATGAAAAAGGATAGTGTGATAGTATACCTACCATAGAAACCAATACTTATCTATCAAAATAAAATATAAAACTCAAACAAAACGAACTCAAAGACAGACTTATAACTTAAAATATAAGTGAATTGCATCGCCAGATAATATACAATTGACTGAACATATAAATAAACATTCAATACATAGCATTAATAACATATCGTAAATACTTTAAGTCAAGCAATTCAAACCATTCACTCTTCTGTATATAATATCCATATATTTTTTACTGTAATACAGAATCCGTATATATTTTGGCAAATTTTTATTGATTAAGTAAAATATTCAGATCAATACTTGAATCAAAATAAATTGAAATACATTTCATATTTTATATACATTTCAAAAATTTCTACGTGAACTCACATAAAAATGTTAAATATTTAAAATATTTTTATACCAAAATGGCATTTATTGTTAAATAAATAATATAATTAATTTCATATTATAATTATACATTAATTAAAATTAAAACACACTTATCTTTAACAGTTACCATTTAAATTATAATATTATATACAATATGTTCAGGTAATTAATGCCTCAATTTGCCAAAAATTATTACTAAATAATATTCAAAGTCATCATAAATTATTAGATAATTTGATTACAATTGGCTCATAAATGTATGATAAAACATGAATCGTCTCTAAATATAGTGAAATATAATTATTTCAGACAATTACACTAACATTGTGTTCATTAATTCATATGAAAGGCTATACTATTATTTGCCAAATTATATAACAAATTATTTTTAGTGTATATTTTATACATTACATTGAGTTTCTTGTAATAAAAGCATCCAAAACTCATCCAGATGTAAATAATATCTTATATAATGTATAATATATTTTTTGTATATTCAGTTTTTTATATATTGTTAATTACATAAAAATAATATAATGTAATAAATGGCTTAAAACCGTAAATCTCTTAATTAAATGTATGAAAAATGTCAAACATTTTAATGAACTAAAGAAATTTCTTACATTAAGTCAAACATAAAATTACTATCAAAATAAAGTCATAAAACACGGCAACGAGAAAAAGTATAATACAATTAATATATTTACGAGTCTAACAGAAAGTTAAGTTTATACAAATATAATATTAAACCATTGAAATGAACTGTAATTGTAAGACCAAGTCGTGCGGACTCTAAGACAATAAAATCAATTGTAAAAAGTGTTGTGAAATAAGAGATAAGAGTTGGAAGATGTGTACAGAAAAAAGACTTATTGAATGTGATTCTCAAATAACATATAATTTAATGATAGAAACAACGGCCAGAAAAGTTTGCTCTCTAATGTGTAAAAGTGTTGATTAATACACTATACAAACAGTCTCTCTCTCTCTTTCTCTCTCACCCACTTAAACACTAACCATTCATATCCTATTGACTATCATTTGGCTCACTTGAACGCCGCAGTCTTATAAACCATAAAAAGTGCATTAAATTGATGTCCAACAACATAAAGCCATAGTTTGATTTAATTTAATTAAAGCCGAAATATATTGTTCAACAATACAATACCAGGGTTAGTCAAGCAAATAAACACCAAATTTAATGCTAACCAACAAAAATCCTAAAATCTGATAAATTAATGCTACAATTTAATTGACACAAAACACAACCAGATCAATAAGATATTTATTAATTAAGCTTGATTAATATTATGAGCAGATTATTTTGTTATATAAAATTTTTACTTCAAAATAAATTAATGTCTACAAAATATAATTTGAGTGAATAATCTGTGTATTGTTATATAATTTCATGTCATGTGAATTGCGTGAATGAATTGCATTATATAAGAGTAATAAAACAAATGGATGTCTATAATGTAGATGTATTATTACATAAATACATACAAATATATATTATATAATATAAATTCAAATAATTTAATATCAATCAAAATAAATGAGTTTTTATAAGATATGAATTGCCGTTCAATTCATTTGTTGTGAATAAATAAATGATAAAATAATAGCATTAAATCGTTAAATTAAGGATGTGATGGATAGACAAACAGCTGGTAAATATTTCACTCTATTATCATTTAAAAAAAACCTCAAAAAACTATTTCAAGTATTTTTTTTTTATTTAAGGAAAACGATACGTTGCCTGAAGTGTCTGTCATTTAAAAAATTTTATTTTATATATAAATCTGAAAGTATTTTCAAGAGCTAAAGAGTAGTTTCCAAGAAAAGTGTCGTTAATAACATAAAAACTTATATAATGTTTAATGAAATCCATTGGGAAATAGATTCTCAAATAAAATATATCTAAAGAATTGAAATTTAATTAAATTTATTCAAAATTTCGATACTTTTTTGAGGCGAAAGAGAGAGAGAGAGAGAGAGAGAGAGAGAGAGAGAGAGAGAGAAAGAGAATATTCTCTAAAAATGCTTGAATGTCAATATATTGTAATTTATTCATAGCTTATTTATTTGCCAAATATGTTAAAATATTTTGTGATAACATTTTATAATAAATTTTTAGTCTTCAAGTTGTCTACACTTTAAGATTACAATTACGAGCGAAAAAAGCAATTCAACAAAATATACATACATTGTATACCTCGTTAACCACATAATTACTTCAATCATCAAATATATTACTAACAAATAAAATTTATGCCAATTTTATTTTATACAAACATCAATATTATAGATGCCTTAATATCAAAATCAATACCAAAAACATAATATATTCAATGTAAAAAAATTTTTGTTAAAAAAAATTATTTAATATAAAAATTATAAAATATAACAAATAAAAAGCCTAATACATAATCTTACTTAATATGTTACAAACAATTCAAACAGTTTGTATTAGCAAACACTGTTCAACTCTTTACATTTCATAACTGTTTATTGATTTTAACACTAATAACACCTTTGGCTGTATATAACACGTTAAATGTTTTACTTTATTAAGCCGTTAAGAGTTAAGTAATGCACAAAACTTTTGAGATGAATAAGTGAATGAAGAGAAAAATAGATCAAAGAGAGAGAGAGAGAGAGAGAGAGAGAGAGAGAGAGAGAGAGAGTCAAAATCACTGGTAGTTTTTGC
>JAQIWK010000776.1:0-13458 GCA_034695265.1 Dissorhina ornata | reverse complement strand
CCTTACTTTTGTGCCCGATGCCCGACATGCCCGGCATGGCATTTATCCCGTCGGGCAGGCATTTTTAAGTTCGTTATCTCCAACCCTTTACCAAAAACCAAACGTGTATAACTATTAACTAATATATTAAATAAATTTTTAAATCATAAATAAAACTCTATTCAACTTATATTTTTGTTTAATGTCATTGAATGTATAACTCTTTATATAACTTATATGTAAATACACTTCAATTTAAACTTAACCACAATTTAGTTCATTTGGTAATTAATTCAAGAATCGGTTTCAAAATTCATTGTTTTTTATTTTTATTTAATTAATATTTAATTTATTTGAATTGTATATTGTTTTATGAAACTATATATTTGAAATTGATTTGAGAATATGATATAAATATAAATAAATGTTTAGCAATTGAGTTTAAAATGTAATTAAAAATTGTAAATATTATTAAAAAATATATGCAAAATAACTGTAAAGTTATATAAAGTTTCATTACGTAATTATATGCGATCCCTAATCGTTACCCCTTTGAATACAGTCATAGACATCATAGACATGCGAATTACGAGTGAAAGGGTTGTGGAGAGACATAATCACCAGTTCCTACAACCAGTACATCAGTACATATACAACCATACCATCCAATGCATCCATACTCTCCATACTATTCCATACGCTATACTGCAATACATGAAAGCACTTTCGATTGCCTCCCATTTATCTAACCCTTTATTCACTTCATTTCGATGCAAACCATTTCAAACCCATTTCAAACAACCCTTTCTGCACACAAACACATACTGCTCTCTCTCTCTCTCTCTCTCTCTCCCTCTCTCTCTCTCTCTCTCTCTCTCTCTCTCTCTCTCTCTTTCCTCTCGTAATATTCGTTGATTTTTTGGAGAGAAAAAGAGAGAATATGTATGAATCAGACATTTATGTGCAAAAGGCATCGCATGGAAGGCTGACATCAAATTCAAATCATTCATTCTTTCGACTCAAAAGTTTTAATTTAAAATATTATTATATATTTGAAACAAAATATAATAATTATATCAGAATATGTTAAATATAGCCAACTTTTAGACTATTAATGTCAATCATAGATACAAACTTATATAAACTTATCAGGGTGATATGATATAAGGTTGGAATAAATTTGATGAAATAAAGATAAGTTTATAACAATACAACAAATGAAATTCATGTTATCCTATGATAAGTTAGTTTATAAGAGATTGAATGGTTTACCTCCGTTCCACATGTAATGTACGGCCGCACTGTCTTGGTGTTGGTTGACCTTATGGACAGGACTGGGCACATGTGCGTGATCTGCCATCACTGACACCCAATGCACGAGACCAGAGTTTGGTGACACTGATCGGCCTGTGGTCGCACCTGATAAGGGTGGGGTACTAACAGGTCCGCCACTGATTCCAACAATGCCAGCACCTGATGCTGATTTACCATGAACTCCGGCGTCTGGAGCCCCGGGCCAAACCAGAGCTGCTTTCTGTCAAAAATAAGTCCATAAAATAGCATTAAATCACTGATTAGATCCAAATTAAAGGTAATCGCAAATTAGTGCCCATAAGTATGAAGTGAATGGAGAGAGCGATCACACCTTTACTGAATACATTGAATTGGCTGAAGAGTTCAGAAGTCTGTTTGACTCATAAGACATTCGGCTTTTATTAAAGAAGGGGAAGTGACAGTTCTGTGGCAATGATGGCTCACAATCACCTTCACTGATATTTTCTTGTTTGATATGTCGGGAACTGTAGTACAGGTGGGGAACACTGAAAGCTATGTTATCATAATCGTGTGCAATGCTGTTATCAATCAGATGGGCATTTAACACTGCATTAGGCATCTGAATGGGTCCAATAGGTCCCAGCATTGCAACGCATTGGCCAAACAGTACACTTGACCACTCATTCAATACCACTAAGACTTTGCAAACAACTTATATAACAACTTATTATAACAATTTATATAACAATTGAGTGTTAAAAGCAATTAGTTAAACAATTTGCAAAACTAACACAAAAAAGTAACTCAAACATTGAATTGAATGAGAAAAGTGTCAGCTTTGGTTGAGAGACATAGTATCAGTGGTTGGCAAATACATTTGGATGAGTCGAGCGCTTCAAGAAAAGCAAAAGAAGTAAGCTTTAAGTTGTGCTCTTGTGCTCTGCCTTACAGTTTCGTATGTTACAGATGAGCACTCGCGCCAATTGGACTCATTTTGCTTCCCACCACAGGCGGCACAGACTGACATTCCGATAGCACACATCTTCTCAGGCAACTCCGATGCTGAGCTGCCACTGCTCTACAACCTGAGCTATAGCTCCCCCTCCTTATCATCAAAACCTGATATTAACTGTAATCATATTTACCGTGTATTAGATATTGTATAAAAATAAACTTTCATTCACTACTTTTTTTCTTATATTAGTTTTTATATTTAAAATACAAACTTAAGTTTTTTCTTTTGAAAAAATGTATTTTTTATAATACTTTATAAATTTTTGAATATCTAATCAAATAAATTCATAAACAAGAACAATATATTCACTGCTTAAATGTATCAATAAGTTTTGTTACATTAACAAAAAACAGTTTTAGTTATATATTTTTAAATTTTATAAAAACAAAATAAAGTTAATACTTTGTTTTTTTAAGAAATAAAATACCAGTACCACTAACAACAATAAAAACAAATTAAAAGTCAAAGTTAATTGAGTTTAAATTTAGAAGTAATATGTATTTTTAAAACAATAAAACAGTGACACAAAAGTATATTAACAATCGGTATGAATGAGAGAATGAATAGAGACGGCTATAGATGTGAAATAAAAGCACATCTTATTTTTGGAGAGTCAGTCAGAGCCCGAGTCAGTGGTGATCCATCACTACAATAATTTGCGGACGCAGTGGGTTCTAAACACTGACCCCACACACTAGTGGGCCCCCCAATGGCCCCGGTATATACATGCAGACAAATATATCAGGTAAGTGTGGGACGTATTGTTACAGTGCTATCAAATTAAACAAAAATATATCAAAGTTTCTGCTTTTGTGGCATAAAAAATATGTCGTTTTGTGACGGAATCTATTGGAATACTTCAAAGTAAATCATACGACAGTGTTATTGCAGTGGAAGTGACTTAAAGACAGACCACTACTGGAAGTAGCTCTAGTGCCCTAATTAGAGACTACACCAACAACTATCAGTTCCAGCAGCAAAAAAATATGTGTATATTATTTATATTTATAAAAAAAAGTTTATATTGAAAACATGAGATATAGAAGTAATGAATGGGAATAACAACCAGCGATGTAGTGAGAAATGTCCACTATTACTATTACTACATATACTATCAAATATCACAAATACAAAAAAATATACTTTTCAAACGCCTTGGGCTTTGAGTATTTGATACTATATTTGTAGTGAACAAAAGAATTTCATTGAGAGTCCCAATCGTTGTATTAAACAACAATATAAAAAAGACTTACAAAAATGTTTATACATACTGTCGGGCAATAAGTGCATAATTCTGTATGACATAAAGTGTATGTGTTGTGTAAAGATTGCCACTAATTGTCTTCAATATAATTTCAATGCAAATCGCGATCGCATTGCGTGTTTCAACAGATCAGTGCCACTAAAAACCAGTGAACGAAACAAATTGATATAATTGTAAATTTGTGTCTAATATGAGAAATCATTTGTAGCGACACTTTTTTTGTCATAATGTTATTGTAATTACAATTATATGTACTTAATATTTAATGAAATATTAACTATGCTTTTTTATATAAGTGTATAGTAAATGCTTATGTAATTCAAAAATAATTTATTAGTGATTTAGAAAGAAAGAAAGAAAGAAAGAAAGAGCGAGAGAGAGAGAGAGAGAGAGAGAGAGAGAGAGACTTTTATGTGCAATATATTGTGGTTAAAATACAAATGTTTTAGTATTTATAGCGATTCTTAAGTGATGTAATGTTTGATAAGATAGGAAATACACTTTACATCACATGACTGGCTATCAAGAGATGACTTTATTTGAATGGAGATGTTGTTAATCAAACAGAGATTGAATTTGAATCAAATATTTGTATTTCCCACAGAAGGGTCGTCAAAATGATTGCATTAGAGTATTGCGAGAGAGAGAGAGAGAGAGAGAGAGACCAACTGTTAAATGGTTACATGCAATGGAGGTCAAGGAGAAGAGTTTGGAGAGTAGCGATGTTGTCAGTAAAGAAAAGTTAGTTAATGTTTAGTGAAAATACTTAAAAATACTCCTAAAGTTATCCATTGATTATTGGATATGATTTGCATGCGATGTGTTGTGTTGGATGTGTTGGTATTGTTTAGTGATGTGTTTCTGGTTTAACAATAAATCATTTAACTCCCGCTGACATTAGTTGAAGATCTATTAGTCCTACAACTAAACTATGGCTCATATTAAAAGATTTGTTCATAAAGTTGTTCACATCTGTCTAACCTCTCTCATGACCTTATATTTGAATTATAAAACACAAGCACAGCATCAATACTCAAACACCCGCGCAAAGTCATTGACAGACATATACTCCAACACTACAACACTGTATCCATATTCACATAACTTTTATACAATTTATATCAATACAAAACAATATCTTAAACTTATTACTATTGTTAAGAGGTTTACTCAATCAACTCCAAACTTCACTTATATTCAATGCCATAAAAGCATTATTCAAACAACAACTAACATATAATCAAAATTTTGTAATTGAAAAATAATTTTATGTTTGTTTAAAATCTACATACATGTCAACTTTTTACCCAAAAAATGCCTTCGTTATGTAACTCTATTATGAATATTATATTTATTGGTAACTAATATAATTACATGTATATTTTTTTTAGTTTTTTTAAAGTTGAAAAAATCTTTTTAGTAATTGTGAATATAATTTATATATTAAAAATAAATTATATAATCAAATACTACACTAATAGCATATAAATGTAGTCTCATATTGCATAAAATGGTCTTTGACTTAAAGTCTCAATTAAAGTGTGATTTATTAATAACATACACTGTATTAGGACTTATACCATAAGAGCGGAGAATATGAGATAAATTGGTGTTTATGTGAGAATTAGAGGACAGGTAGTGTGGGTTAAAGCAAAGTAAAGCTAAATATGAAGAGTTGTTGGTGTCGGTAGATGAATGCAAATGTACAAAAGTATAGATAAAATATAAGTTAAAAAAGTTTCTTTGAGTCACTTTATATAACCTGAAGAGATATGTATTGATATGATTTAGTGAAGTAAAGCAAAGTTAAACTCAGAACCACATGAGCCACATATGAGCCACACATGAAGCACATGAGAATTGAAAGGAATAGAACGGCAGAGAGAGAGAGAGAGAGAGAGAGAGAGAGAGAGAGAGAGAGAGAGAGAGAGAGAGAGAGGAGAAGCAAACATTTGTGCTTTCAATTAGTGATTTTGATTCTTAAATAAAACATTGACCGGTAAATTCATGCGTCGACTTAGAGTCACAATTTTTGTCTGCAATTCAATTATAAGCAGATTTGGCACAACATTTAATTGAAAAAAGTTTTGAAGCAAAGCATAACTCAGATAATAAGTTATGCAAAATTGCTCGCATCTGATGACTAAGCCGTTGACGACTTCAATGTTATATTAATTGGAGACTGAATTGAATATTTGTCACAATCTCTAAGACTTAATAAGTTTCTTAAAGCAGTAGAGAGTAATCAAAGTAATTATTGATGAGAAAGAAACGCTGTCTAACATCGCTTGCATTCGTTTTGGTAACAGTTTTGCCCTTATATTAGAGTCAAACAGAAAAAATAGTTGATCTAAAGTATTGCTTTTGTAATTAGTCGAGTGAAAGCAAATTACTCGTTAAACATATTCGCCGTTTGCCTGTTCACTGTATACCCGCATTCACAACATTTCATACCAAACTTTATTCTTTACCATATATATTCTCTCTCTCTCTCTCTCTCTCTCTCTCTCTCTCTCTCTCTCTCTCTCTCTGCGACACAATACTGTATGCTTAACAGCGCTTCTAACCAAACACTAACAACATATAAATAAGAAAAGACTTAAAATTAGAATACAAGAAAGAAAGAACGAAAGAGAGAGAGAAAGAAAGAAAAAACGAAAGAGAGAGAGAAAGATGTTGTGAAGACAAGACTCTTACAAAACTACGAGTAAAACAGCGAGAAATCTTGATACGGCTATTACATTATAATCAGTATTGTGTGACTACTGCAGAATAATAGCTACAGAGCTGTATGTTTTGGCCAACTTTTAGTTTTGGTACAAATAAGGGCCGAAACTTTTTTTTGTGCCCAAACATCAACACCACTGAAAAGAATGAGAAATCTATCGATTAAGTAATCAGCAAAAGCAAGGGAAGAGGACATCAACTGTAATACCAAATGAACAACATGTGAAGACATGCATTCTTTCGCTCAAAAGGGACACAAACTTGTGTTCTCTCTCTCTCTCTCTCTCTCTCTCTCTCTCTCTCTCTCTTTGGCAAAAGAAAACACAGTGAGGGTCGACAACACAAAGCTATGGCTATATATTCTTATGTATAGAAAGAGAGCTAAATATTAAGACGAGTTAATCACTGTCTGAATGGGTGACACAAAAAAGCATACAAAAAAGTGCTAATAATTTGCTTTTTTTTGGTCAATATATTATTGACTCAATAAAATAGAACTCAATTTATATGTTATTATTTTCTCAGGTTTTATAGCAATCAATGAATAAAAACAACGAAAAAAAATTTCAATATAAGATACAAATTAGAACTGATAGTTAAGTACAGATAGTATTGAGAAGTGTTTTATTATTAAATGTATTAAAAGTTCAATGAATTGAATTGAAATAATGACAGAATTGGACAAAACCTCGAAAGAAGTAATTTTGCGGTCAGAGATAAGACAATATATACCTGAATATAAAAAAAAAGTTTTTAGAGTTTCAATTTGAGTGTATGAAAGCGTACCAACAATTTTGTAAAAACTAAGACTAAGACATGAACTTTGATTAATTTCGTGGAAATAAAGTGAAGAACTCATTGCAAAAGCATATAACGTATATATGAAGACAAGTGAAGCGATGAGTTTCATTCATCCAATTCATGCTCAACTAAACAGAGTGTGAGCTCAGAGTCGAGATTCTAACCAAACTCACACTCAACTGACGCTATTATAGCCCACACTCTCTATAGAGCTAATCAGCAAAAGAAAAATACGGAATCACGAGAAAAGCAAAAAAGGTTAAGATGTTGAGATGCGAGAGAGAAGGTGCTACTATTGTCACTAGTGCACTGCACCATCTCTACTTCTCTCTACTTAACTGTAATTGCAATACATCACTACTTTGAACACTATTGTCTCCATCACTCATATGAACTTAATTTTACATATTTTTTGACATAACTTCATAGTTTCATAGGTTTTATAAAGTAAAGACAAATTGCTTACAAATACTAAATAAAATAAATGTTTGTAACAATATTTGACTGGAAATACAGATGTGTTGTATTGAATGGCAAATGGAGTGAATATTGATATCAAATAAATACTATATAACATAGTATGACAAACAATAATAGAATTGGACTAATAATAGATAAGTAGTTAAGAGCTGATCCATGACTCAACTCACAAACAGTGGTAAGTATTAGTGAATGCAAGTATTGCTCCAACAGTTGCATTGAGTACAGCATTGATGCGACAGAAAAATGAGAGATCGGAGACATACAAGTGATTGCAGTCACAGGTATTTGAGTAATAGAACTGAAATCAATGCAAAACTTATAAGAGATTTTGTGTTCACGAAAGAGAGAAAAGCGTGAAATTGCAGACATATATAGAGGAAGAGGAGAAGCCAAGAGTGAGTTGAAACTGAAAAATTAAGTGAAGCGTGATTTTGTCACTGCCTGTGCCCTGCAATTTGGTAGCGACTGTTTCAGCCTTGACCAGCCTTGCGGTGATTCCATAACAGACTACTCTCATATATCAGCCCCACATTGCCATCCAAGTCATCCAACATTTCAACCCAATTGTACTAACCGTTGTCTACCGTCTCAAATAGCCGGGTATCTGTTACGCATGGCTTCTCATCTGTACCTCTCTCTCTCTCTCTCTCTCTCTCTCTCTCTCTCTCTCTCTCTCTCTCTCTCTCTCTCTCTTCAATAGAATATAATACCTGAGCAAAGAGCAGAGCAATAGAGAGAAAAAGAAACAATTTGAAGATGCTTTGCTTCATAGATCTATTGGACAACAAATGTTAGCTAAACATCACACAAATACTCTGATAGCGAGACGTCCGATAGAATGAGAAATGAGTTTTTCTTATGATAAATGAATGAATCAAACAATTATATTGTACTCTAAACCACTGTTACATTGCTTTGACAAAACAGTTGCTTTAATTTCATTTTCATTGCTTTGATTGAGACGATTGTGTTCTCTTAATATATTATTTGTTTATTTTGTAATAAGTTATCACTGATTATGAAATGTTATATAAAATAAACAATAAGTTTGTTACTTATTAAAGCTTAACTAAATTTGTAAATATACATGAGTTTTATTTATTTAATATATTCTATTCGTTAGAGATTACTAAAAGTGTTTAAAAATACCAAACATTACAATGAAAAGACAACTGCAAACAGTAATCATAATGTTTAGAAAAATAATGTAATTCTAACACAATTACAACTTTAACTTATATTATGGTCTGTTTAGCAATTACTAAGAAAATACTTTTTTGTTAAAAAAAAAAACTTTTCTCATTGTATTTGCGAGAGATTTGGAAAAGATTTTAGAGTTCATTCATGTATAGCATAGTATTGAGTTCTGAATGTGAGTGATATGAGAGTAGAGCACAAATTGTGTGCCAATACATAGACCAATACATACACATCGTATGAATGCACAGATAGATAGAAGACACAGACCGACAAAGACACACACATCATACAAGTCTTCTGTACTCTACTGCATACTAAGACATAGTTGTTGTGATCAGGGCTTATGAGATAGTTTTGATGGATTACAATCAGCTCAGTCTCGATGACCTGAGCGCTGGCGAACCTCGAGCTCATCAATCAATGTGTCAAAAGGCAGAGTGAGGCAGAGTATGGCAAAGTGTACGGCATTATGGCATAGTGTATGACAGAGCGGTTGGTAGAGTAGGGCAGAACGGAAACATAGATTCCTTTGCAACTAAGTTTCAGTGAATCCGATGCCAACTCCAAGCAAATCATGTCATTGTGTTCACAATAATCACAACTAAACTCAATACTAAACGCCGTTATAATACTTAATTCAAAAAGTTTCTAATTTTATGAAAAGGACTTCAAAGACAGATAAAAACGTTTGCATTTATACTTTGCTTTGCGATTGAGATTATAATTTGTAAACTAAACTATAACTTTACATCACAAGAAACTGGTTTTGCAATCATAGCTTAAAGTTTGCCAAAAATGTTCACATTTTATGCAATTTCTAAATATTAAGTCAAAACTGAATCTTTCAATTAATTTTCCGGTTTTTAATAATGAGATAAAGTGAGTGTTTGTAAGAAGTCATGGATAAGGATAGGGAGCAAATGCAAGTGAGTTTGCATCTCATAAATACTGGCTGCGCTGGCATTGATGCTAAAGTAAATGTACATTTATTAGACGCAATGGTTAGATACAGCGCCTAAAGGGTCTAAAGGGTTACGTTTTGTTAGACGTCCTTGAGTTGAACACAGATGAGGAGTTTAGGCTCACATTCCTCTCCTCTCAAAACACTACATGTATTACACTATTTATATAATATATGAGAGACTCATACCAATCACCAAATGATCCATTAGATCACGACATACACTCATATCGCTGTCTGTCTCTCTCATAAACATACCATTCATTTGCTTTCGATTGCTATCTATTGACCGCTAAATATGGCTTAAGAATCGCTTCCCAACCAAAACAACTTATACCCAAAAGTTTTGGCCCAAAACTAAACTCAAACATTTCCAACTAATTTCTTACTTTACTTTACAAACTTTATATCAAAGTTTACACAATTAAATTAACAACTAACTCAATTGTAACTAATATATTCATCAAATTTATATATTAGCAATATTATTATACAATAATATACAATTGTAAAACCAATATATATTTCGCATTTTTAATTAAATAGTCAAACAATTAATTATAAATTATTTAAAAATTTAGTAAATATTTGTATTTATAAATATTGTCAATCAGTGGTAAACATGAATAAAAGGTTATCTATCAGATAATATTCAATACATATGTAATATAAATACAAAAAACATATGTGACATTCAATTGAATTATAATGAAGTTAAAGAAATACAACAAAAATATTTCTTATGAAAGGTGTAGTCAAGGCTTATAGTGATTGTATAACTTGTTCTGAATAGTCTGTTAAAGCATTCAATGAATGGGCGATCGTTTGATGCCGTAGTGGTCGGTGTGTTTGTGGACAGCCTTGACTATCATATCCAACAAACACATCCATACCATGCAATTGCTATACAAGTTATAACTTTTAACTACATTTATTTCAACGCTAAACACTGAACCCGATTATCATTTTGTTTTATTTTTTTAATAAGACTTTAAAAAAGAAATTACTATTTTTGTTATTTTCATCCAAACGTTTAATCAAATAAAAAAATTATATATAAAAACAAAATAAATTAATAAATAAATAAAACTCAATCACACCGTTAAGTATACAATAATAAATAATAAAATTTATTACATATGATATGTTTAGAAAATTCACACGTTTATAAAAAAATTTTTTTATCATATTTTACTATTAAAAATAAATTAAATTTGATATCTAATAATAATAACCAAAATATTTTGTTTTAAATATTAAATATATTTAATACTATTAAATAACATTGTCGGAATATGAGAATATGAGAAAATTAATACTATTTTTACACATTTATAAGGGAGTAATTGATTAGCATATGAATGAAGCAATGACTAAATTTTTAGGCAAACAATATAATAAAGTTTTTTTTAATGAATATTTCGTATAATTGATCAAGAATAATTATAAAATATAAGTATATCAAATAATTAAATTGATATAAATGTTATTTGATATGAAATAAGATTGAATATTGTTTAGAAACAAGTAATATAAAGATATTGTTGAGTTTGCAAACATTCAACTCAATAACAGACCGAAAGCCGTATAAAAGTGTTATGCATTTAAATGTTGGAAAAAGTGACAAAAAAACAAATCAATAGTTTAGATATTTTTTGCAAAAAAGGCTGGCATTATATAAAAGCTGGCGATTTTGATGGCAATAGTGATGGTATGCCTTGCGATGGCAATACAGAGTTATTTTTCTACTTAACTAATACTCTATTTAGATATTAGAAGAGAGAGAGTTTGAAGCATTGCTCTACAATTGCAAATACAATTGCTATACAATACCTACCTTTGGATATCAATTGGATGTTGTGTTGAGCAGTAGTGTATGGTTTGGGCTTTAATTGTGTGAAAGCAAAGCCAAACTAATCAAATTCACAGCATATCAGCCATTAATGCAATTCACTTGACATACCGATGCCATTCGAATAACGGCGCATCTCATCACCACTACTTACACAGCGCATGACTTACCACTCTTACCATTATATAACACATTCATATCATATCATATCAGACACAACACAACGCCACTCGTCTGAAGAAATCAAAACAAGTATTCAATGCGAAGACACTATTGCTATACAATTCTACATAAGTCTTATAGCAATGAATAGTCTACTCTCCATATTCTGAAGGCTCTCTCCAATGCTTAAACCATTATACCAAACATTATGTAATAGCTTTCTATCTATCAATACTACCTAAACTTTTCTCTAACTTTCCCTAAGTATCATTTCTATTCACATTCAATGCAAACATAATCTTTACCATAAATATAGTCAAACCTAATCAACACAATCTCGGGTCAATTTATATAACAAACAATGATTAAGACTCAAACACTTTAATTTGTCAATTAATGAGCGAAAAATCGTTTTACATATAGAATTAAATTAAATATTTAAATAAAATTGCATTAATATTGAAACAAAACTTCATACATGGCTTTTTTAAATGATAAATTCTGTACTCGTATTAATCAAATGACAGATAAGTTTATATCATAATAACATAAGACTAACTGATTGTTAAACACTTATGTTTTTTAATATAAAGTATAAAATATAAAATAAAATTTACGCAAATAATTTATAAATAATATATAAAAATATATTAAGGTATAAATTCAGTTATGAAAAATAAAATTAAGTTTTTTGTTGTTTATTAAAGCGAGAGGAAAGTACGCCAAACATGATTACTATCTCAAAGTCAGCCCAAAGTTTAAATGAATTTTTTTGAAATAAAAGTTTTTTATTGATATAAAAACAAACGCATTGACAAGTATTGACTTACTTGAAAGCCATTGCAGTCCAACATTTGTTTGGATGTGTTTTTCTTCGGGTGTTTTTTGGATTTATGGACAAAAAGTGTTGCAAAAAATCAACAGTTGGTCACGATGTGTGAGAACTACTGAAAACTATTACGACATGTATTTCATTGACTGAAGAATGCATTAACTCTACGCTAACTGTTATGCAATCACTAACTCCTCCTTTAGATGGTCTTAAGGACCACCACTGGGACGGAGTCATCGCTACAACCCTTTACCTCTAATCGCGAGACCAATATAAGCACCAATACCTCCAATATCTTATTCGCCTTATAATCACAATTAAATCAAAGTTTACTTTTAATATATATTTTTCAAATAATATTAAATATAAAATTATTAATTAATTTAATGTTCAATTTAAATATATTTGACATTTGCTTACAGTTTTGACATAATTTCATATGAAATATCAAACTTATATATCAATCATAACAGTTATAATTTATGATTTCAAGCAAAAGTCATAATAGTAATAATAATATGTTTTAGTATATACTTAAATTAATTATAATAATCATGAAAATCATATAAAACCATAAAAATATTAAATACAGTTATAAATAGTAATGTTTTAATTTGAGAATATTATAGATATTGTAATATATTTTTTCAAATGTAAATAAAAAATAAAATAAATGTAACAAAATTGTCTGCAATTTAATTAATTAGAGTCTGAATTTTTTGGTTAAAAAGTTTAAGTTAAAGCAAAAGATCTTAACTTTTTCTAATAGTCTATGGAAATCATAACACGTTTTTAGGTTATAATCATTTTATAAATCAAAGTGCAATCAAAGATAATAAAAACAAGTACAGAGAGAGAGAGAGAGAGAGAGAGAGAGAAAGAGAGAGAGAGAGAGAGAAAGAGAGAG
>JAQIWK010000775.1:0-13462 GCA_034695265.1 Dissorhina ornata | reverse complement strand
ACTTCAACCAATTCAACAATAATTACAGTCCGTTCCGTACAATACAAGTCTTCTTAAATATAAACTAAAATTCAATACTTGTTATCAAATAAACTGTAACCAAGGGTTTAACTACATGTTAAGTTAATACTCAGCATAAATGCTAAATAAAGATATTATTATTATTATAATAAAGGTTATCAAGTTAATGCGGAAAAAATTATTCAAGGTATAGCTTGGCACATGCATTTTTAAATATAATTTACAAGTTATTTAATCATTGATTTTTATTGTAAGCGGGTAAACGTTACAATTTTATTGAATTATCCAGGTAAATCCTGAAAACTTATTGGCTATATTTAAATGAATGAATAATTCAATGAATAAATAACTTCAAAATTATAAATTAAGTAACCATGTTTACATTTTTATATACTCAAAAATACTTAAATGTTTGTAAATTGAGTTTTGGATCATCCTTTAATTATGTAACTGTATTACTTAATAAATAAATATAAAACATAAATTAGCATTCAAATTATTTACAATTAGTTTTTAAATTGAACAATAAACTGTAATTTAAGTTTATTTTTATTTTTAAAATAATCTAGAATATTTGATTTATTTACTCATGGAATCGACCCAAGTCCTTCAATTTATTTCAATTATATTAATATTCTTTTTTGAAACATATTTATATTAATATTGAAAATATGTAAATATATATAAATAAATATACTTTCAATACAGATTAGTCATCCTGATATAAAAAAAAAAGCTGTACAGTTGGACGACGTTGGCTTTGAGCCTGGCAACCCTTTTTCTATGAAATTGCTATGCTTTAATCTTAATTCAACGAATAGTAAAAAAGGGTTGCCTGGCTCAAACCAAAAATCGTCCGACTGTATATTCTTTGGTGTAAAGGACTCTACTTTCTTGAATTAAAACTTAATGTTGAATAATAATTTTATTATTATTATTTACAAAACTTTTTTACATTACAAAAATAATTTTTAAATATATTAATTTATTTTTTATGACTTGGGGTGACATATATCCGATAAAATACTTTTAATATTATTTTTAATCAATTTTAATGATAGTTTTTAATTAATTTACAGTTTATTTGTAATTTTTTAACTTAATATTTTACTCGAATATGTTACAATTTTTATAAAATAATTAAATTCAAAAAACAAGTTAAGTATTAATAATTTTTTAAAGAAAATAATATACATGTAAAAATCTTAACTGTTTTTAAAGTTATTCAATATTTTTTGTTAGTTTTATTAATTAAAAATTATATTTAATTGGTAATTATATTATAAATAAAACAGTAATTATTTGTACAAAAATTAAAGCAAATTTTTTGAAAGTAACTATTTTATTTTAATTAATATATTTAATTTATAAATTATTAAAACCTATTAATAAAATGATATATTTTCATAATTACAATTATTTATATATTTATTGTCTTATGTTGCAATATAAATTTAATCACTACATATATTTAGCATACAACTAGAATTATACATTACTTATTATCTAAATTTAACAAACATAAATTTTAATATAACTTATTACAAATAAAGTTGCTTATATTTTGTATATAATTATTTTAATTTAAAATTATATAATTTTTAATTAATATAATAAACATTCTTTACATCATAGAAGCCATGAATTAATACCTATAAGGTAAACGTGTTGGAAAATAAAAGTCGTTACGTGCAAAACTTGGATTTTATTATATGTGTAATTGATAATTACATCAACTTAATTAATAGCAAAATTGATTTGAATAATTGAAAGTTAGGGTATGGACAATACTAATGCTTTATGGAAACATGTGGGAAAATATTTAATTACAATTGTGAAGTATTGTGAAAAAGTATAAGAAAAACATTTGCAACAGTGTTTTGTAACAGTACTGTAACTTTAAAGCAAAAGTAACAAAATTTTTAAAAATGATTTTCAATAAAAGTATATTTCAAGTTATGCTTATTGTGTTGGTGGCAAACATTATTTTGGCTGGTAACCATGGTAAATATATATTATATATTTACTTTAATTTAAACTTGAGTCATTAAAATTTATAATTGCATAAATAATTTTAAATTTTTATATATAACTAACAATTTTTATAAATTATATTTTTGTAAATATAATGTTAAAAAATATTTTATCCAAAAAGTTACTCAAATGTTTATTAACTATTAATAACAATAGTTGGTCAGCCCTTTAACTTTATTAATACTACTATTAATACTTGTACTATGTAGCATAATATTTTGTTGAAATATTATAGTACATATTCAATTAATTAATGTTTAGATTTACAAATTCTTTACAAACTTGCAAATTTAGTACTTAATTGTTTCAGTTAAGTTGTAATTAAATTTTAGTATATTTTATTTCAATCTATGAATAAATTATTATTAATTTTTATGTAGTTTACCATTTTTAATCGGCATTATAGTAAAAGTATTCAATTAATTTAATATACAGGATGTAAAGATAACGAAAAAAGCAAGATTAATAATGGAGTATGGGAATGCCGGGAACACTGTAGAAAAGCTTGGATAGCCCAGGGCAAACCAAGTCGTGGTTATACTGGTAGCTGTCAATATGGACAATGCTCTTGCTAAAACTAATGCTTTTTTATATATAAATTTTTAAATTAATTAATTGTAAAATTTATTTAATAATTTTTTTAATTATCAATAATTAATTAAATAATTTAATTATTTTATAATTTATAATGTAATTTAAATGAATAATTATCATTTGTATTATTAAAGTTATTTATAATTTATATTTATATATTTAATAAATTCTAATAAAATTGTTTAATCTTGTACACACGGTTAAATTAGTTCATGTAGGCAATTAGAAAATAATTTATTATAATTGTTAAAATTAATATTAAAAATTTTTAATTAAAAAAATAAATGTTATAATTTAAATAAATTTAGCCAAATAATCTAGCACAAATATAACAGATAAACCTAGCCACATGCCTATCAAACCACCCATATTAGACACAAACGCTATAAAAGACATCTCAGGTAAATGTTCATTAATAATATCAGGGTCACGATTATGTAATAAATAAACATTTATATCTAAAAATGTAGATGGTGACAATTGTTTAACATTAAAATTGTATGAATGTTCGGCACAGTTAGGTGGGCACCGGTGCTCGCATTCAAACATTGTTTTAACTTTATGTTCATAAATACATTGATTAAATGAATAATTGCATGATTGCATATCAGGGTAATTATCAAAATAGCTTGTCAAATAAACAAAGCCAACTGTTTCAATAAAACAATTTACGTTACATTTTTGTTTCATTACATCTTGAAAACATTGGTTTAGACAATCGCTTCGCATCTATGTAAGATAATTAAAGTAGATTAATATAAATAGTTAATAATAAAGTTTACATTGTACAGTCTGGGACAGCAAAGAATGAACAGTACTTTTTTTATAATCAAGATGATTAATCTGTATTACAAGTAAACCTATTTATATTTAACTACTTATACTTATTTATATACATTTTTAATTTTAATTTAAATAGGTTTGCTTCTAATACAAATTAATCATCCTGATAAATAGGTGCTGTTTATTCTTTTCTGGCCCAGAATGTACAATTTGTATTTGTATTGTATTTCTTTGTTTTGTTTTTTAAAACATACATCTACACATTTCTCAAAAACCAAATAGGACATTTACAATTTAGTTTAGCAGTTTTTGAGACTTGTTTACATTTATTTTTATTACAAAACAAGCTAAACAATAGAAATTCATGCTTGTTAATTTACCCATATTAAACTAGAATTTAATTGAGTTTGGTCTTCATCCACAGGGTATACCTTACACTGAGTTTCATAATGAGGAGGTAAGAGTTTGGTGAATGTTTCCGAATATTCAATTGTTAGCATGCTAACCAATGTGACCTGGATAAAATTATTTATAGACATGTGGGGCATAATGTTGGGCGAGTGTAGGGCTATACGAAAACCATATAGATTTCCTTCCATTGTATCAATTGGTGTGCCTATAAATATAAGTGGAAACCATTCGCGACTATACTGTACATTCAATCTTATTTCAGCTTGGTACAATAGCAAGTTTTTAAATGTTTCGTTAAAAGCGCTAAAAAATGTTACACATTTTTGAAAACCTGTGTAAACAATTTGTTTATAAACATTTATTAATTTAAGTGGAAAAATAATTATAATTTAAATGTTAAAACAAACCAAGACTAATTTGAAACATTATTTTTAGAACAAGTATTTTCCATATTTTTTGTATAAAAATAAGTTCTTAATAATAGAAAATATTAAATCTATAAAGTGTAAATTAAACATATCTATTAAATTTTATTAATATTTTATAATAAAAAATATAATTAAGTTGTACAGGATGTTAACTTTACTTCAAAAATAAGTATGGTAAACACATATTGTAAACTTTTTTGAAGTAAAGATAACAGGGTGTAGATAAGTTTATTAATTAGTATATTTACCTAGCTTACTAAAGTGTAGCGATTGGATTGGATTAATATCTCGGATTTGAATGCCATGTCCATTTTGATCAAAGCCCTCAACATTTATCATATCTTCAATTTGACCTGGATTTTCAGCCATGCGTATCATACGTTTACTATCAAACTGAGCCGACAAGTCTACACTTAAATCATCAAGCATTTCCTTAATTGGTATATAACTTGCGTCATTAATTGCTTGTATTTGACTATTAAGTCTACTTAGATGGCTAATGGTAGATTTGTTAAAATCATTGGTTTGTTTACTAATAAACTGAAAATCAGTATAACCAAACTCAGTCATTAGCTCATTGAATCTATCAAGATACTTTTGCTTTTCTGGATACTTTTTCAATATTTTATTAATTGATAGAAAAGCTGGGTAACAAACAGTTAAACCAGGTAGTTTACTATACTTGACCTTTTCTGTACGTGTGTTGATTATAGTACGACCATGGTAGTATTGAACAATTAGCTCAATTGATTGATATACGAGGCCAATTGAGCACGCTAATATCATTGCCATCTGAATAATTTTACGATTTTGCTCGATCCATTTTTTAAATGTATATTTTTCTGGTAGACCATTTTTGTTTTCAGTTTTAACAGGCTTCTTTGCAACCCAGGCAATTTTAGAATCTTGCATTTTAATTTTATTAATTTGAATAAGAATAATATCTTGATAATAAATATATAATATTTATATTGTTAAACTATAAATTAAACTTGTTTAATATGATGAATAAAATATAAACATGTAAAATATTAAATGCTTTGTATTTACAAGTATATTGTACAAGTATATGAATATTTATTAAAATATCTCGTAGTATAACAAAGTAAATTAGCAACGCCTATTTATATTATATTTATTAATTTAATTAAATTTACATTATATTATAATATAGTATATTTATCATAATTATGTAGAGATTTATTTAATTAATAAAAATGTTTTTATTATTTCATAACAATAATAGTGTAATATTATATTATATAATAAAAATTTATTATTCTTAAAACGCCTTTTAATTTAATTAATTGCAACATTAATACACTAATGATAATTTATATGATAACAAAATAATTATTATATAAATTAATTAGTTTATAAATCTTTTATTTATTACATTTATTTAATCTAATAGTTCCTTGCTGACAAGTGCACGATAATATTTGCGATCTATCTTACCAATACTAATACGCTTAATTGTATCAACAAATACTACACCACCTTTTAATTGGTTAGTATGAGCCAGGTTATCTACATTCAAAAAAGTAATAAACAATAACAAATTATTATTTTAATATTACTTAAATAATGAACATAAATTTAATTAATTTTACTTGAAACAAATTGTTTAATATCTTGTTCAGTAACATTTGGTTGACCCGGTTTGCACACCACATAAGCTCGGGGACAATGAGTGCCCGTTTTGTTGTTAACCTCAACCACTACCGCCTCAGCGATGGACGGGTGGGTCAGTAAGTAGTGCTCGATCTCTACCGGAGATATAGTGACGTATTGATTGCCGACACCAACCTTAATAACCTCTTTAAGTCTATCCGTTATATAAATGTTTTCCCTGTCGTCGTAGTGCCCGATATCCCCGGTTCGATACCAGCCCTCGCTATCCACGGCCTCACGGTAAGCCTTATCGTTGTTTAAATAGCCAGCAAATAATTTAATACCTCGTACACGTAACTCGCCATCTACGTTAGGCGGTAGGATTGCACCGGTATTTAAATCCACTATTTTGACCTCGGTACCTGGCGATACAGGCCCGTTACTACCCGGTTTATATAGTTGGGTTACATCAGTGCCACGTGTTATACCAAAGTACTCGGTCATGCCATATACTAAATTAAAAATATATTAGTTAAAAGTTTTAATTAAATTGACTACTATACTAAAGTATCTTTTTAAAATTAACGCTATATTAAACTATATTCAAATTTACATTTATAGATTATAACAGATTATTATAAATTTTCTAAAAAAAATAATTAACTTATTTTATTTATTAATTATACTATTAAAATTAATTTACTATAATTTTACTTATTAATAGTCAGGTATAGTTCATAAAGAGATCAAGTTGACATTTTTATTAAATTATAATACTGTAGTATTTGTTAATATATTACATTGTTGCATAATATTTAATGTTATAAAAATAATAATTAATGTTAATCTTAAACATTAAATGTGATGTAAATATATTGATACTTGTAAATGATTTTTAATACCAAAACTTACCTTCTCTAAAATGTACCCGATATTTATCAATAATAGCCAGGGCAATATTATATGGAAACTTTGAACCACATGAACTAACCAGCTGCAAACTGGATAAATTATATTTGTCACTTAAATTACCCTCAATCAATAAACGGCCAAATGGGGGGTAAATAGGTAGATCAGTAATCCTGTACTTTTCAATTGATTTAGATATTGCATCAAGTGAATATTGACTACCACCGTAAATAATCATCGGTACACCAAGACATAAATTAGTAAGCATTCTGAATGACCCGCTTATATGACTCATTGGGAAAGGTATGGAAATAACGTGAATTTTGCTTGTTAAGTTAGAAGTATAGTTAAAATGACCACGTTCTTTCAATACATGTAACACTGATTTATGTTTCAGTACTACACATTTGGGCCGACCGGTTGAGCCCGAGGTGTGTATTAGTAAATACGGGTCTGAATCAGGATCAACCGGAAAGTAGGGAATGGATGGTAGTGTCCGACCCGAGCCCTCCAGCAATAGTTGATCGTAAGTCAAGTGCCGATTGTGTGTACCATTAAATACCACAACTAATTTAACCAATGATTTACCTTGCTCACTGGTTAGATAGCGATCAAATTTATGCAAATCCAATAACGAGCACATGACCACGGTAACTGACATGCTTGAACATTCTTGGTCTACTTCATAGGCTTCAAAGCTTGAACTTAACGGACAAATAGTTAGTCCTAAAAGTTGAGCGGCTATTCTTAGTACAAAATGGGGTATAGAGTTGTGGCCATAATATGCAATACGATCGGTACGGGTTAGCCCGCGATCTACCAGTGAAGCGGCTACTGCTTGCGTACGCTGTTTGAGTGCACCAATGGTCAGGTGCTCGTCGGTCAGCGCGTCAATCTATACATTAAATTTAATTCATAAGTTTCAAATAATAAGTTATATAAATAAGTAAAATAAGCTTGCTTACTAAACAAACATGGTCATCGTTGAACTGCGACAATTTATTCCATATGTATTGGCCAACTGTGCGCTCAGGCATTTCAAGCACCGGTATGTTTGAACGTAATATTCTTGGTAATTGTGAGGAACTATTTAGAACTGTATCACAGTTAACAAGTTTTATTTTTATTTAAATAATTAGTTAATCATGTATTTAAATAACATTACATTTTATTTTTATTTTCTAATAAGGCATGTGGGTGTGTTTAGATGGATTTATTCACAATTACTATACAGGCCGATTCACGGCCCATAATCCACATTTTTTGCTTCTTTGAATTGACACTTTACTGCACATCACTTATACACACAGTAAACAATGTGCAGTGTATGCTTAACATTGGAAAACAAACTATAAGTATTGAAACTTTCAGGCCATACAAAAAGTTTCAATTTATATGAGTAAAAAGTATGGTTTATGAACCGTGGATACTGTTTAAGTGTATCAAGGTTAACTTTTTAAAGTAAATAAATTTAGAACTATTAAATTAATTGAACAAATGTAATTGAACAACATTAGCACAATAACTCAATCAGCAAGGTATTTTGACAACTACAAGTGTCAGGGCTAATTTAATTTTAGTTGGTGCATATTTTTATTATTATCTTTTTAACTGCTACATGCAACATATAAAGCCAAAAAATAATCTAGGTATAATAAAATTAATTGACAATCACTTACCATCAATTTTGATGATGCACAAAGCCAAAAATAATAAATGTGGTATTCCCATTTTGAATTTTTCAAATAATTATATATTATTAATAAAATTAAATATATATTAATTTATATTATATATAAAGTGTTCAATTAAAAACATTAATTAATAAATTTATTAATTTAAAAATGTATAATATAAAATTTTAATTAAATAAAAATAAATATTATTGTATTCAACAAATATTTAATTTTAATTAAAATACATAATGTGTAATATAAATTATTTATTACAATAACATGCAACTTTGAACAAAGTTAATTTATATAATTAAAATAAATTTTAAACAAATTTAGCCAAATAATCCAGCACAAATATAACGGACAGACCTAACCACATGCCTATTAAACCACCCAAATTAGACAAGAAAGCTATAAAGGTCATTTCGGGCAAGTGCTCTACAATAGTATCAGGGTCACGATTATGTAACACATTAACCCTTAATTTTGTAGACAATTCATTAGTAAATGTTTGAAAGTGTTGAGTATTATAGTTGTACGAGTGTTCAGCACAGTTGGGTCGGCACCGGTGCTCGCATTCAAACAGCGAGTGAATGTGCCGTCTCTTACGGCATGTGGTGTACTCCAAGTCCCGGTACTTATCGGTTAATTTGCACACCATTTCCGATTCATTTATTTGAAAATAATTGAGCCTGTACACATAACCATGTATAGATTTTTCAAAACAATTTTGTTTGCAATACTTCTTGAGCTGGCTCATTAAACATTGAGTTAAACAGTCGCTTCGCATCTAATTTTTTTTAAAAACAAATAAACACTAAAATGTAAAAATTATAATAAATAATATTATAGGCATATTAAAACATAGTTTTAACCATTACATTTTAAAAATTTTAATTTTTAAATATAGTTTGGTAGGTTTTATAATTCGAAATAAATAAATTAAAATTATTATCTTGATAAGATATGTATTTTTTGTTTTATTTAATTTAAGTAACAAACTACTATTTTATATTTTTAAGTTATTATATTATTTTTGAAGTGACACTACATTTAATTAAATAAATTACAAACAAATCAAATTAACATAGCTTACATTACTATTAATTAATTTATTGTAAAAATATTTTTTAATAATAAAACTTACTAAAATATGATTAGATGTATTAAAATTATCATTATCCACATCATACACCATACATCTAGTATTGTAATGGGGTGGTAAAAGTTTAGTATAAGTTTCTGAGTAGCTTATAATTAATAATGAACCCAAAGGGGCCAGGATAAAATTATTGTCAAACATTTGTGGCAATATATTAGGCGAGTGTAAGGTTATAGCAAATTTATGACCACCTTTGTAAACCTCTTCACCCAATGGGTTATCTTTGAATATCAATGGCCACCATTCAAAACTGTATTGAATGCTCAAGGTGATATCTGACCGGTATAACTCTAATGTATTAAATGTTTTATTATAGGCGCTAAAGAATGTTAAACATTTTTGAAAACCTGTATGTTAAATAAATTTAAAATTATATTTATATACAGAACGATTCACGGCGGAAGCCCCGGAGGAACATTAGGTTTTCCACTAAATTGAAACTTCACTGCACTTTAACATGTATGCACACAGTGCTTAATGGATGGTAATACATGTGTAAAGATAATTTGAATATAGAAATGCAGTTAAGTTTCAATTGAGTTGTAAACATAATATGAAGCTTTCGCCCTGACTTGTCTTGTATATAAAATAATTAAACTTAATTAAAATTATTATTATTTGAAATAAAAACAACCTTTATCAGAAACGTAAATTGACTCTAATGGATACTTGTCTTGAATGGTTACTTCTACACCATGCTTATCAAACCCATGTACTTTTACTAGATTGGTGTCAATATCGGGATTTAATTTACAGTAAGGATCAAATTCACATCTAATATCAACACTTAATTCATCTAATATTAGCTTGATAGGCAACCTGGTATCAAGGTAATCTTTAATAGCAATTAATTTTGATTGCAATCTTCGAAATTTACTAATCATAGATGGATCTAAGCTTGATACATCTTTGCCAATAAATGATAATGTCCCAAACCCATATTCATCTGCCAGTCTAGTAAAATCATCCCAATGTTTTTGACGATCAGGATACTTTTGAATAATTTTATTCACAGATAGCCAAGCTGGATAGCAAATAGTTAAGCCAGGTATTTTACTGTATTTGATGTTTTCAGTACGTGTGTTAACTATAGTGTTACCCTGGTTGTATTGAATAACTAATTCAATGCTATGATAAACTAATCCAATTGAGCATGCTATAATCATGGCTATTCGAATTAGTTTACGATTATTGGATATAGTTTGCCGTAAATCAGACTTTTTAATATTACCAGGTTTAGTTTGATTTATAATAGATTTATTTATCCGTATGTTTCTTGAATTATACATATTTATAATAAAATTAATTTAGCTAGTTTAAATAAATATTCATTTTGAATCAATCAGTAATACTTTGTGTTATATATTAAATAGAAACATGATATTTTTGTAAATGAATATTTAATTTAGGTTTTTTTCTACATGTATTGACTGACAATAAATTAAAATTTGTTTGTTTGATAAAATGTTTTGTTTGCATTTAGTAAATCTAGCAACTTAATTAAAAATTGATTTGGGCGAGACAATATTAATTTATTTTTTATTTGTAACATAGCATGTTGTTATGACATAAAATGTTTAATTAAAATAAATGCAATCAATATAAAAATATTTGATTAAGTTTTATAAAATTTATATTTTCAGTATATTTTAATTTAATCTAATAGTTCCTTGCTGACAAGTGCACGATAATGTTTACGATCTGGCTTGCCAATAGCTAAACGCTTGATTGAATCAACAAATACTACACCACCATTTAATTTTTTACTAACCGCCAACGTATCTGGTTCAAATAAATATAATTATAAAAAATTAATTATTCAAAAAATTATAAAATTGTATTAATTAATATTTTATAAAATAAACTTTACCTGAAACAAATTGTTTTATATCATGTTCAGTTACATGTGATTGACCCGGTTTGAGCTCCACATAAGCCCGGGGCCAATGACAGCCCGCTTTATTGTTAACCCCAACCACTACCACCTCAGCGATGGACGGGTGGGTCAGTAAGTACTGCTCGATCTCTACCGGAGATATATTAACGTATATATTGTCGGCCCAAATGCTAAGCATTTCTTTAAGTCTATCCGTTATATAAATGTTTTCCCTGTCGTCGTAGTGCCCGACATCCCCGGTTCGATACCAGCCCTCGCTATCAATAGCCTCCCGATAAGCCTTATCGTTGTTTAAATAACCAGCAAATAATTTAGTACCCCGTACACATAGCTCACCATCTACATTAGGCGGTAGGGTTGCACCGGTAATTAAATCAACTATTTTGACCTCGGTACCCGGCGATACGGGTCCGTTACTGCCCGGTCTGTATGGTTGGGTTACATCAGTACCGCGTGCTGTAAACATGTACTCGGTCATGCCATATCCTTAAAAATTTTTTGTGATTTAGTAATAGCAAGGTATTTATTTGTAAATTTGATACAATACTTTAGTTTAATATCTTTTTTAATTATATAAAATAAAATTACAAAACTTACCTTCTCTAAACTGTACTCGATATTTATCAATAATAGCAAGGGCAATATTATGTGGAAAGGCTGAACCACCTGAACTAACCGACTGTAAACTTGATAAATCATATTTATCACTTAAATCACCCTCAACCAATAAACGGCCAAAAGATGGAAACATGGGAAATACGGTAATCTTGTATTTTTCAATTGATTTAAATTTGACATCAGTAGAAACTTCACCAGGATAAATAATCATTTTAACACCAAAACATAAACATATGGGCAGTAAAGTTGATCCTGATATATGGCCCATTGGGAAGGGCATAGCTGTAACGTGATTGTTGGTTAGGTCAGGGGTGTCGTAAAAGTTACCACGCTCACTATATAAATGTAACACTGATTTATGTTTTAGTACTACACATTTGGGTCGACCGGTTGAGCCCGAGGTGTGTATTAGTAAATACGGGTCCAAATCGGGATTAACCGGAAAGTAGGGAACGGATGGTAGGGTCCGACCCGAGCCCTCCAGCAATAGTTGATCGTAAGTCAAGTGTTGATTGTGTGTACCATTAAATACTACAACTAGTTTGACCAACGGTTTACCTTGCTCACTGTTTAGATAGCGATCAAATTTATGCAAATCTAATAGCGAGCACATGACCACGGTAACTGACATGCCTGAGCATTCTTGGTCTACTTCATAGGCTTCAAAGGTAGGACTTAAAGGGCAAACGGTTAGTCCCAAAAGTTTGGCGGCTATTCGTAGTACAAAGTGGTGTATAGAGTTGGGGCCGTAGTATGCAATACGATCGGTACGGGTTAGCCCGCGGTCTACCAGTGCTGCGGCCACTGCTTGCGTACGCTGTTTGAGTGCACCAATGCTCAGGTGCTCGTCGGTCAGGGCGTCAATCTAGACATTATGGGTAATAATAAATTTATAAAATGTTTATATAAATTAAAATATAGCTTGCTTACTAAACAAATATGATCATCGTCAAGTTGCGATACCCTATTCCATATATACTGGCCAACTGTGCGCTCAGGCACATCAAGCACAGGTAGGTTTGATCGCAATATTCTTGGTTCAGACATTTTAACTTGGTAGTTTTAATTTAATTTTTGTGGTTAATTTTAAAATGATAACTTTGCATGTTTATATAGTTTAGCAGCTAGACATTAGAGTGTATTTGTGATTTTTATCTATTTATGTACTGATAAAATTTTATCTTGTTTGAAAAGTTGTACAAAATTGAATAATATAAACAATTTAAATACAGTTTAATCTATTAAATGTAGAATTTTAAAAAATTATAAGTATTATATTTAATGTTATAAATTTTTAAAATTAAACTTATAATAA
>JAQIWK010000774.1:0-13466 GCA_034695265.1 Dissorhina ornata | reverse complement strand
CTGCTTTGCTGCTTATAATAAATAGTGTACAATGCTGAATATTATGTGGCACCTGTAGCTTGAGATGTCTTTCTATATGGATAAACATCTTAATGTCAGCTCTTTTTAGTTTTTTAATATAATAAATGTAATTATAATGTTAGATATGTTTAAAATATTTAAATACAATTTTAAAAATAAATTTTATTACATTTAAAAGCTTTTAAAATTTTTATTTAAAAAATATAATAGAAAATAATTTAATTAAATAATTCTAATTAACGATTTTTAAATAAAAATTTAATTTAGTAGCTTTTCTAAAAAATATTTTTGATTTTTTTGTGTTAAAGTCTTACAGCTTGTAAGTTTCAAGTCTTAAAGATTTTGTTTTAGAAAAACATTATATTTATTGTATTTTATTGAATAGGAAAATACAACCTAAATGTAGACAATAATTGAATTGATTTGAAACCGTAAGAAAGTGAAGCAAAACAAGTGATACAATTGCGATAATTAAATTCAGCGATGACTATGAGGTAACTATTAGTTTAACAAACGCTTGAGTCAAACAAACAATTGAATCAATTATTTGGACAATTAGTTTATATAGCAATTGTTAGACATATAATTGAATTGTTTTGATTGGTAGTCATCTGTCAAATCAAGAACAGCACAATTCAACTGCCCATTCGGAAGCCACAGAATACAGACAATTGGCTACAGTTATTGTCGATAATTTGTTAACCAGAGCCCTATCTAAAGCCAATGAACAAATGATTAACATGAGAGCCACCCAAATGAATATAACACCTAAATATAACGAAACCAATTTGGATCTTGTAAGTATTTTTATTATTTATTAAATGCATCATTCTTATTTTATTTAAATTAAATTAAACTATTTATCTTGTTTTTAGTATATTAAGATTTTTAATATGTAACTTTTTTAGTTTTTAATAAAAATATTTACTTATTTATTTTTTTAATATTATTTTATTCTTTGAATTATAGAATATAATTATTAAATTTTAAAAAAATAAAGTTAATTTTATTTATATAATTTATGTCTGATTTATCTATTATTTTAACAATTTATAAAATGTAAAATAAATGACTAAAACAAGCATTTGTTGGTCAGTTGGCGCCTGACATTCAAATAGATTTGGTTCCGACGCGAGAGCCGAGTCCAGAAGAAGAGCCTTTAATGGACTGGTCTTACAATACGAAGGAATACAGATTTAAAGCTCCTGTAGATCAACAGTCAACTAGTTTTGAGACCGATTTTTCAATTAATGACTTTGAGACCACCGAAAGGGATGTCGACTCTATCACTAATTCACACTTTGATATCTCATTGAAAGTAATAATTCATAATTTTATATTTGAATTCTTAAAAATATTTAATTTAAATAATTTGTTAACAATAATAATGAAAATTTAACAGAATCTAGATTTGGATGAAATGCGAGACTTTGCCAAACAGTATATCAAAAATATAGTCTCATCAGCACTCGAAACACTCAATTCACAACCAATTGGTTAGTTCGTCTGTTTGTCTGCTATTAAAAAGTGTAAAATTAATAAATTGTTTGTTTGATACGAATAGAGCCGGAAAAGTGTTTAGTGAAGACATCCCGAAGTGACAACCAGTGTTTCGAGTCGGGCTCCTGGATGTCTCGGTTGAGACAAGTATTTAGACGTCTTATGCGTTCGACATGTCTTTGCAAAAGCAAAGAGCAGTTCAGATCAACAAATTCGTGACCAATTAAAACAGCATTTTTTGCTCAATATTCTCAACTCTCAATCCTCTCATCGATATATTGTAATGTATTTTGGGAACAATTAGCCAAACATTTGCCATTATTTCACAATTAAATTATTGTGAAGTCCTTTTGTCTTTCAAGTGTTATATTTTGATAAATCCTTTTGTATTATCTGTTAAATTCTTGTATCTGACTAACAAATACAATATTATATACAATATATATATGTATGTAATCTTAATATCAATTTAAATAAACATAATCTGCAATCCTCCGCCCAATCTATTCATGTCATTTTATATATACATACAACACCATGGACCATGGTCATTCTCATTCTCATTCTCATCAAATTCTATATATAAATTTTAGTTTAAACTTTATAATCAATAATAGTTTGTGTCATTTGTCTCACTTATTACAAGATATTCAATTCATGTATTGACATATATTTATTATTTATAACTTTAAAATATATTATATATTTAATTAAATTATTTATCAAGTTAATAAAGTTATGCAAAATAATTTGATATGATGCATAAACACAGAATCGTAAAATTAACCATGCTAGACTATTATACAGTATACCAACAAGTATTTTACATTCAATTATTAGCCAAATATATTAATAATATATATAATATGTTATATAATTTTATCAAAATATTTATACAACTTAATGCTTTTTTAAACTTGCTAAATTTAACATTAATATAATTTAATACTTAAATTGTTTGACAGATAGTTTGGTATAATTTCAAATGAGTACTGCTTTATATGAATGGTTTGGTGTTTACAATATATACAATGTTAAATATTTATTATGTGATTGAGTTTTGAAACAATATAATGAGTTATTGTTTAATATAATTGTTATAAATATAACAATAACTCATTAATTGCTAATCAATTGCCAATTTGAGTGCATTTAGTGTTGAATCAATACAAACGATGCAATGGTCGACAAAGTGTAAGACAATTGTTTGCTTTCAAAATGTATTTATCATATAATTGATGCCATTTTTACGATGACATCGATGTTTAGGTTAAATCTGTTGACAGTTGGCGGCGAAAGATTGTCTAATATAAGTCTATCATCCGATTACCAGACCTTCCGAAGCAATGTGTGTCTTAAGAAGATTATTGTTGACGACGACTCGTCCAAAGTGTGGTCAGTGTATGATTGCGGCCCTAAGAATGTCATGTCTCCCATCATATGTTTGCCACCAGTCAGTGGAACCGCTGACGTCTTCTTTCGCCAATTAATGGACTTGTCTTCGAGAGGATATCGCGTGATTGCCGCTCAATATCCCATATATTGGACACTAAGAGAGTTTATAAACGGTTTCTGTAAACTTCTCGATCACTTAAACCTCGAGAGAGTCCACGTATTGGGCGCTTCTTTGGGTGGATTTCTGGCCCAGAAGTTCGCTGAAAGCACTTTCCAAAGCCGACGCATCCAATCGCTAATTCTGGTCAATAGTTTTGCCGACACTTCGGTCTTCAATCACACCGATTCAGCCGTCATGTCAGTCATTGAGTGCTCTTTTCTTAACAATTATCTCATTTTGTGTTTGGTTTAGGTTTTGGATGACTCCGAGCGCTATCCTCAAGAAGTTAGTGATGGGAAGCAGTTCTATGCAAACCAACTCTAAAGACCAATCTATTATCGATGCCATTGGGTTTATGTCTGAAAAGTTGGATACTTTATCGCAACAAGAGTTAGCCTCAAGACTTACTCTCAATTGTATCAACTGTTATGTTGAACCGCAAAGGCTTCAGAAAATAGACATAACTTTATTGGACGTAAGGATTAGTTAAATTAATTGAGTATTTATTAAAAGCAATTAAATGTCAAATATGTTTAGGTGTTTGACCAGTGCGCTCTCAGCCAATCAGTTCGCGATGAGTTATACAAACTATATCCGGACGCCCGTAGAGCTCATCTGAAGAATGGCGGCAACTTTCCATACTTGAGCCGATGGGATGAAGTGAATATGCATCTAATCATTCACTTAAGAAGTTTTCAAAACACTAAATATTCGGCATTTTGTGACCAAATAGAAGTGGCCGACCAAGTGATGGTCGATTCGGACCAATCCATACCCGTCTCGCAATGATCAACAGCAAGATAATGCGCTCAACAACAATGGCTTTGACCATTGAATTGCTTATATATTTAGTTATCAAACAAAAGTGATATTTAATTGTTTTGATATTTTATTATTAATAAGTCTATCAATAGATATATTTTAAATACAAATACAGTTATGTTTTACTAATAAAAATGTAAATCTAATATAAGTTGAATGACTCAATGGCTCAATATATGTCTGCCTCTAAGGATGCGTCTCATGATTATATTGCGTCCCTTTGTGGTCGATATCCTAGTAATCCATCCGTGTTTGCGGACCCGTTTCACTTCGGATGGCTTCTCGAAATGCCAGCGCACGTTATGCCGACGACTCTCCACACATACTCCCGATAAACTGCCCGCACGGACACCAACACCGCTCCAAAACAGTCCACTCATTTGTCGCAAACCTGTCATCACTAACGAAGACATGTTGGGCTCAAACGGCAATCAAATTAACAACAATTAGACAACAATTGGCATCAAATGTTGCTTTGTTTACAAACTAAACACCACTTTATTTACCATTAATAACGCGCTTATAGTTTGCCATTTGATTGTCATTTAAATATTGGTTTTGATAATTAAATTGAATTGGTTTTGACGGCAATCGCCTAATCGTCGGCCACTTTAACCAAAACTGTTACCAATGATTGTAACAATCAAACCATTTTGTGATTAACTAAATGTTGGGACAAATTAATTGAATGCAAACATAATTTATGTTAAAATAACAATATATTTGATATGATTTTTATTGTTTCAAACAGTTTTTGATTTAGAAATTAATTAAATGATTAATAAATCAATTGATTAATGCATTAATTGAATGGCAGTCGTCAACGACGGACCCACCAATGCTTTCAATAGACTTCACGGCAAGTATTTGAAGCGATGTCTGCAAGTATTACCGCAATGTTTGGCCACTCTTGATGTCAGTCGGTAATCAACATTCAATCAAAACAATACATTAATTATATAATTATATAATTTGACTGCCATTTGATCCAATTTGTACGACAGTCTTACCATAGCTTTCTTTGCCGTCTCTGGACTCGATCTCTTGGATTGTCTGGATTTGATTGATTCACAAAAGAGCGAAATCATTGAATGGATCTATTGTTTACAAATAGTGGTCACTAAAAGTTAGCTCTCAATCAATGTTTGATTAAATTAATAATTGATTAGTGAATTGTGTCCAAAGATAGGCAAAAGGGTGGTCACGGGTTTAGAGGGTCGACGGCCAATGGTGTGGACAACCCGTATGATTGCGGTAATCTGGCGATGACCTATTGCGCGCTCTGCTCTCTGGTCATACTCGGAGATGACCTCAAACGGGTCGACAAAAGCGCTATCATTAATGGCTTACGAGAACATCAATTAAGTGATGGCAGGTATGGCATGGCCTCAGTATTTGTTTGATGAATGGGTGTCTTATAAGTGAAAGTATTTTTTGGTCAATAGTTTTATTCCTGTCGTATATGAGAAGGAAAATGATATGAGATTTGTATTTTGTGCCGCTGCTATCTCATACATACTTAATGACTGGTCAGCCATCGATCGGCCAAACGCCGTATCGTTTATTAAAAATAGTTTTGTATGTATTGTTTAAAACCAATTGTCGACCAATTGAATGGCAATATATTTTAATGCCTTAAACAGAGCTATGAGTGTGGCTTTGGTCAGTCGCCTGGTCTGGAGAGTCACGGGGGGTCAACGTATTGCGCTTTGGCTGCCCTCACACTTATGAACGAATTGAACCAATTAAGTGACAAACAATTGTCTTGTTTGAAAAGATGGTGTCTATTCAGGCAAACGGATGGCTTTCAGGGAAGACCTAATAAAGACGCCGATACGTGTTACTCGTTTTGGTTGGGAGGGGCTCTCAAACTGATTAATGGGTTTGATTTAGTGAACTTAGATTTGAACACTAGTTTTATATTAGACACTCAGGACATGATTACTGGTGGACTCGCCAAATATGCCGACAGTACTCCCGATCCAATGCACACATATCTGGGCTTAAGTGGTTTGGCACTCAACACAAGCAACAATACATTACTACCCGTTAATCCGTCGCTCAATATAAGCGAAAGAGCTGTCAAACACTTGAATCAATTACACTCTGAATGGAGAGGTAATTGATTTGCAAACAAAATGTTCTTAAATCATGAAATTTTTTACAATTTTTATTACAAGTATTTTGGATTTATTGTTATTACAATAATTTATATATCGTTTTATATTTAAAAATATATAAAAATTAGTATACAATTAAAATTAAATGTCTTATTACTGTTGCCATAAATAAGATAATTTAAATATTAAATGTTAATTTTGCCAATCCAATTGTTTGACTAATTTACCTATTAGTTAGTTATAAATTTGTATTACAAACTTTTTTATTACTAATAAAATTAAGAGTTAATTAAATAAACTAATAAATTTTAATATAATGTTTAAATGAAAATAAATAAAGTTTTGAATTCAATAAATAACTGCATATAAATACATTTCAAGTGATTCCCACAGAGAATTAACAACAAAATCAATTTTTTAAATATTATAACAATAATATCACTTATCTTTCATAGAAATGCAAAACTCATTATCATATTTAGATTTAACAAATAATGATTAATAAAACTAAAAATTAAATATAATAAAAAATTGGACAAAAGTATTCAAAAGTATTTACTATAAATACATGTATAATTAACAAACATTGAATTAAATAGGTAAACCACCTAAGGTGGATACTAGCAACCGGTTGGCCTCTAACCTTTTTACCATCATTGTTTTGATTTTTATCGTCAATTATTATAAATTTTGGCTTATTTTTAATTTAAAAAGTATTATTAATAATTCATTAACATTATCATAACATAACATATTCAATTGCATAGAATTATAATTTTATAACTTTTAGACACTAGTTATTTTATAATAAAATTGTTATTGTATTATAATATTGAAAATAATTTAATTTTAGATGTAAGTATAACTTCTAAACTAATATAATAATATTATAATTTATAATATTAGTTTGAAATTAAAATTTTATAGAAAATTCTATAACTTTGTTTTGCTTAATTAATAATTGACAATTATCTTGACAATGGTAAATATCAACTTTTATAATTGCATATATATATATAATCAACTAAATTTTATTTGATTTTAAATAAATATGAAATTATAAGTTTAATAAATTAAATTATATTTTATAATTAATAATTTCCTGATTGTACAGAACCTAGCGTGTATACCTTATTTTTTAAAATTTTCTACTCCAGCAATAATTATCGATATACCTTGATGAGTTTTCATCACTAGTTGGCTAACTGTTTATTTTCAAGTATTGTTTAATATACTAAATGGGACTTAAAATCTAACTAAATTTTTAAATTACAAATTAAACATAAAAGTATAAAAACAAAATATTTAAAATTATAATAAATGTTGAATAAAATTGTTCAAATTAACAAAATGTGTCCAGTTCATAATGTAATGACAATTTATTGTTCAAATAATTGATAAATAATTGTTTAAATGTTTTGACAATTAAAATACAATTCATGAAAAATATTTAAAAATATTTATTGTTTATTCTTACTATATTTGCACCTGGCACATCATGAATCAAATATGAAGGTTTACTCATGTCAAAATATAACATGGTTAGTTAAATGGTCAAGTTTTATTTTATTATTAACAACAACAAGTTTTATCTTATTATTATTGTAAGCAAACATATATGAGAGACTTTAAATTTTTTATCTTATCTGTTAATCATTAATAGAGATAACAATAATCTTTAAATAAAAATATTTTTAAATAATAATTTTAACTAAAAAATATATAAAAAAGGATTTTATCGAGATTTTAGAAGATATAAATTTTATCTCTACTAATGATTACCAGATAAGATAAAAAATTTAAAGTCTCTCATATATGTTTGGTTGAAATTATTATTATAAAAATGTTTATAAACTTATAAATGTCTAGTATGTTATTAATGATAATTTTTATTTATCTTGCATTTTATTTTTCATACTAATAGTGTTCATCTCCTGTCGATAACGGACTGGTATTGTCATCGACAACATCGGGTACATTAAGACCAAACTCCCGAAGTCCTCCCCATTCAATATCACCCATGCGTTCAAACCAAATCACGGATCAAGTGCTTACTGACCCGTCACTAACCATCGATACCTGTCCACTGGATCAACACCTGTGCGGCGATAATACATCTCAACAATTGATGTCTTGCACTGGATGTCCTGTCATGACCGGCGGTGGTAGTACTCAAAGCAACACTAAAGGCATTTTGAAATATACTAATAATAAATCGCCAAATAATTACACGTCCACTACATCATCCACGCGAGTCAAATGTCCACAGGTAATGTGTACTGGGTGTTTTGAACACTAGTTTGATAATACATTTTTGTGATTTATGGCTTTATTATATTTAATATACTGGGTGGAAAGTTTAGGTTTCCGAAAATTATATTATATATACAATAAACAAAATTTATTTTTTAAAAACTAAACTAAAAATTAATTAAATGTTAGTATTGATAGAGTAGACCAACAACTACTTTATCAAAAACATTTTTAATTTTTATAATTTTTAAAAATAATAGTTAGTACTTATATTTAACTAAATTTTGTTTAATTTAATTTTTGCAAGTTAAATATTCCACCCTATGTATTTAGCTATATATTTGTAAATTTAATATATTTATAATTATTTTATTGATTTATAGCCACAAAAATGTTGCGTTTCGTGCCGTTATATGAACACAAATCTACCTGAGCTTAGGTATGACCCGATTACCGATGACCAGGATATTACACATGAATATTGCGATACGTGAATGAGATTTATATTCAATTATTTATACCAAAAAAGACATCAAATTGTTTAATAATTAATTATTGTTGTTAAATATTTTATATGAAATAATGAATATTTTATATTTTTATATAACAAAATATTTAATTACAATGTTTAATTGAATAACATTATAGTATAACAACAACAAAAACTTATATAAATATTTTCAATTTGTTAATAAATAACTTAATTAAACATATTCTACATTGTTGAAATAACTAATTTATTAATATATAAATAACATAAAATATTAATCATGTTTATTTACAAAATGTTTTGATTACAAAAATGTATAAAAAATAATAAAATTGATTAAAAGTCAGTTTTTATATAAAAATAAAACTCTGTATAAATTATTTATTTATGAATTTCAAATATTAATTTAACCATGATGCTTTGACATTTAATTTTAAACCAAACTTTAAAATACTTATCATCAAGATAAGAAATTATTTATAATTAATAAAATATTTATTTTACTTAAATTTAATTAAATAAAGGTTTGGTATATCTATTGATAGTATGCTTACCATTAGTTAGATAATTCAAATAATTGAACCAAATATAACAACTAATTAATATTTTATAAATAAACAAGACATGAATTCATAATTAAAACATTCAATTAATTTATAACTAGTGATAATTGATGTGCTGGTAGTTTGTCCGGCAATTACTTGCAAATAAAATTCAATGGACAAGTGATAAGACTAGCCGTACAAATATATAATCACTTTAAGTACAGGTGATAACTGGAATAATCAATACAAGTAAATAACAAAATTAATTAATTAAAATAATACTAAAAATTTAGTAAATAAATGTTAAGTTAAAATTGTCAACATTAATTACAAATTTTAATAATCCTTTAATATTAACAAAAATATATAATTTTATTTACACAGATAAAATAATCATTTATGATTTATAACAATTTGTCAGTTAATTATTGTATTACTTTAAATTACAACTTTCAAACATAATACCCATCTCTCTCTCTCTCTCTCTCTCTCTCTCTCTAAACCAAATGTTAGTTCACTATAACGGGTGTCAAAAGTATTATCCAAATAAAAAAATCTATATATCTTTTTGAGATAAATTTCTCAGCGAAACAACAATTAATCATAACTTTTTTCATTTCATAACTAATGCTATCATTTTATTGTTCACACAATACATAAAAGACTTTTTTTTATAAGGATAAGTATAGCAAAAAAAACTTATATATAAAATGTTTTCAAATTGATGGCCAAATGATTGCAATCAATATATTATATCTATTTTTATACACATTATGCAATATATGTGGATATTAAAATTAGGTAAATCACCCTCCTATGGGATTCCTTCTGCCTTTTCTTTGTAAATTTTAATTATAAATAATAGCGAAATTAACCAAGTTGTTTAAGTTTATTTTACAAAAAGGGTAAACATCAAGAAATAAACAATTTATTTATCAAGATATAATGTTTTTATCAGTTTATTTATAAAAATAAATAAATTACTGATTAAATTTAAAAACATTTATTGATTACTTTTAAATTATCAGTATATATATTAATTATGCAAGATATAAAGTATCAATAATATAAATATTTAAAATAGAAGCCTGGACAATGTCAATGTGTTAAAATTATTAGTATTTAATTATATTAATTTTGTTGAACTTAAAAATATTTTATTAATAAAGTTTTCAAATTACCAGTAAAATTTATAATCAAAAATGCATAACTTTTTTATTACACTTTTATTAACATTTATTATAATCTGTTGGATTACTATTGTACCAGTTTATAGCCTGGTTGGTCTCATTACAAATAAGACTTGGAGCTATCAGTTATGGTTGGACCCGCACCGGGCTTTCAGTGTCAAATGGACGGTCGACTCACGCAATGAAAGTATTGAGTTTTTGTGCGAAGTTTTAACTCACGGTTGGATTGGGTTCGGACTGTCGCCCAACGGGGCCATGAAATCTAGCGATTTGGTCATCGCTTGGGTGGACGACACTACCCGCGATACTTATTTCAATGTAAATATCAACAATTAATATCATAATTAATGGTACAATATTATAAATTGACAATGAGTAAACATCTTATCTTAATCTAGGTAAACCTCAATTATAATTATATTTTAAATAAAAAAGTTTATCAATATTTTAAATAAAAATATGAGTAGGTTTACGTGGATTAATATAAAGTTAATATTAAGTTTTCACTTAAATGGGTTACATCCATGTCATATTTATAAAATTTTAACTTTACATTAAATGAATAGAAATTAAAAATTAAGTTAAATGATTAACCATGTTATTGTTGTTGTGTTTTGCATGAACTGTATAATTTATTAGGACATGTATGCCGAGGGTGAGTCGATGCCTAAAGTGGACCCAAGCCAAGACTGGTACCTTTTGGGCGCCGGGCAAAACTCGACGCACACTGCTATGCATTTTGGGCGGCCGTTAATCACGTGCGACACCGCACACGACCGGGACATTACCCGAGACACTATACGCCTAATCTATGCGTACGGCACGCGCGACCCGATAGACCCCAAAGTGGTACCAATTCATGGCCATCAACAACGAGGCACTCGTAGTGCACTACTAGTGTCCGATCCCCAGTCGGTCCAATCGGAACCGCATGAAACTGATGTCCAAAGTATTTCATTAAACATTAAAAATGTTTGTTTTAATTAAAATTAATTGATTTATATAATATTTATTATTATTTATTAAACTATTACTTGTTTTTATAGACTACTATACCGTCAAAAGAAACTACATATTGGTGTAAAATATTCAAGTTACCTGATGAAAAAGTTCACGTGGTCAAGGCTAGTATCATATACTATATTTGTTATTATTGATAATTATGTTATCTAGTTTAAAGTGGTCATGATTATAATTAATTGATTATCTTAAAATAGTTTGATCCTTATATCACCAATGGTAACGAGCGATTTGTACACCATATGTCAATCTATGCGTGCAATCATCCCAACCCTATACTACTTGAACGGTATTTAAATACCGAGGGGTCGGACTGTACCGACTCGGCCGATATGCCCCAAGATTTTAGCCATTGTTTTGTGCCGTATCTGATGTGGGCGGTGGGCGGCGGCTCGTTTAACCTGCCCCCGGATGTAGCGTTTCCTATGGGCTCAACCCGGGAGCATACGTTTGTATTGTTAAACATACACTACGATAATCCCGAACTGATCCCAGCCGTGACCGACTCGTCGGGCATTCAAATATACCATACCCGTCAGCACCGCAAGTATGAAGCGTTTAATATGGGTATTGGTTCCCAATTAGATGACCGTATATTCATACCGCCCCGACAGCCCCGATGGCATATTGCTGGTCATTGTCACACCAAGTGTTTTGAAAATGTACTTGTTTCTATTTGTCTATTAATTATCAACATTTTAAAATTAAATGTTATATAATATATTACCTATTTTTAAAATAGGTAATGGACCCGGATGGGCTGACAGTGTTTGCTATCTGGCCACACGCCCACCTACTCGGTATGTATTTACTGTTTTATTACATATAAATTGTAATTATATTATTTAAATTAATTAAAATAAGCCACGAAAATAAAAGTGCGCCACTTTCGGGATGACCAAGAGCTACCATGGCTTGAGTTTGACAACAACTATGACTTTAATATGCAATCGTTTCGTATATTGAATCCAATGATTAAAATCAAATTTGGCGACCAATTGACCGTTGAGTGCGAGTATGACTCCACCCGAAAAAATCGGACCGTTATGGTGAGTACCAGGGTTCAGTTGTAAAACAGCTTGCAAAGATTTTATAATCTATAAGTTATAGACTATAACTATCACAATGATAGGGTGGGTACGGCACTAGTGATGAAATGTGCACCGCATGGCTATACTATTACCCCAAAATGGCTAACACTAAACCTTGTTTTAGTGGTTTAACCGATAATAACCGACGGTTATTGGCCAGCAGTCCGCGCGCTTTAAATGGCTCACAATTGACTAGTTATTTACGAAACAAACAAAATTGGGATCAATTATCTCCCGACCAATCCTATAATATAATGTTAAACTTGACACAAAAGCTAGAATGTTACTGGATCAAAACTGGCCAAGAGTACGAGGGTAGTGTTAGCTATCCAACCCTTAAGAGTTGGTACGAACCGCCGGTAATTAGCTGTCAAATGGCTGCCGATATCTATACAAAACATTCAATAATTGTTAGTTTAATATCGTTTGTATCGGTGTTAGTGGCGCTTACTATAGCCATGTGTTTAATATACAGACATCGGTATCAGTTTAAGTCTAGTTTGGCTCGCAATAGATTAGTCTAATTGTTTATTAAATTATATTTATCAGGATACTTTAAACAAACTTTGTTTCAACATAAATGTATGATAAGTTATCATTGATAGCATGAAGTTTCATATTTTTGTTTTAATCGCATATTTTATGAAAACACTACAAAATGCATAAATGTCTACAAATTATAAAATAATTATTACATAAAATACTTATATTAAGTTTTGGTCAAAATATTTATAATTAACTCAAATTAATCAATAAATTCCTTAATTAAAACTAGCTAAACAGGGAATTGTTTACGCGCGAAATTAGCTATTACTATTTTGAAAGTTATATTGTATTTATTATACAATATATATAAAGT
>JAQIWK010000773.1:0-13475 GCA_034695265.1 Dissorhina ornata | reverse complement strand
GAGAGAGAGAGAGAGAGAGAGAGAGAGAGTAAGAAATAGAAATTTTGCAAATGTTTATTAGACTATATTATTAAAAATTAATTTACATTAATGATAAAACAATTAATAAAATTAAAATTAAAATTTATAATTTGAATTACAGTAGTATCTAGTTAATTGATAACTTATTAAATTATATTTTGAATTAATACTAACATAAAAATTAATTTTAAACTTGAATGTTTATTTAATTAGCATATATTGTATATTTTAATTAATTTTAATTATTAATTTGAATATAGAAATAAATTATAATTTATGGTCCGTTTAACCAGTGCAATTTTTTTTTTTTGCTTAATACATTTTAATTTAATTTATAATAATTTTATTTTTTAATTTTATATGTTAATTATTTTAAATATTTAACAATTAACTGTCAATTATGAAGTCTATAATGATGTCTACAATCACACTAACAATGTGTTTAAAATAAAAATAAAAATTTTTGTTTTTGTTTTGTTTCAAAAATTTTATTTTCATATCAAATCAAATTGACTTTTACTAGAAGTCATAGACACGTCTCGTGTCACCAAAATGCTCAGGCAATTCCGGGGCCACTAATCCTAAGTCATATAAATCTAGTTATTTAATTGTAGACATCCCTGGTATATAAACGCTGGTTCCAAATGATTAGTTTATTTTATTTTAAATTAACTTTATTTCATTTCTATATGTGTTTGTGTTTTAAATAATATATTTTAAATATAAAAGTGCTAAATGTTAGTTTAGTATTAAAGTGAAATACTTTAATAAATTAATTTCAAAATTTTAAATTTGTGTATGTTAAGTTGCCAAAAGTTACCAAATTTATACTAAATGTTCAAGGTATGTTAATATATTGTTTATTTTAAAATTATTACTGTCTTTAAAGTGTATACATGGTATAAAAAAGTGTCACATGTATATTATGCACCCTGTATTTACAAATTCATTAAAAAAAATATAATTGATTTAATAAATTATTTTGATATACAGTTTGTATTGATACTCACATTAGCCGCTTATTGTAAAGCGGCTCACCATTACGGTGGTGGCGGCGGCGGTGGCTATGGAGGAGGAGGTGGTGGTGGTTACGGGGGTGGAGGAGGCGGTGGCGGTGGTCACGGATTATCGTTTGGTGGTGGCGGTGGTTTTGCCGGCGGTATAATACCGGCTGCCATTACAACTCGGCATACCGTCGACGTCCGTACGGTGAACACCCAATCAGAGCCCATACAGCCATCGACAGTATTAGTGGAGGCGGGTGTCATACCCTTAACCCTGATGTTTAGATCCAAGTCATCAAACATACACGTAGTTCAACAACACCTGAGCTCATCGGGTGAGACACAGCACACGGCCAGCGAAGACGAACCCCACCGACTCGTACACGAAGTGACTAAACCTATTATACAAGAAGTTCGGGAAGTGATCACACCTTACCGTCGGGTGACTCAAGAGATACAACCAGTCATTGAAGACATACAGACTATTGTGTCGAGAGGTGAAAGCCGAGGCGGCGGAGGGGGTGGTGGCGGAGGTTTTGGCGGCGGCGGTGCTTTAGGTGGTGGTGGCGGCGGCGGTGGTGGTGGACATGGAGGCGGTGGTGGCTATGGTATGGGCAGTATTGGCGCTCATGGAGGTGGTTATGGCGGTAATGGTTATAGCGGTGGTGGTGGCGGTCATGGAGGTTATGGTGGCGGCCACTATAGCGGTGGTCGACGTAAGGCAAAGGCCGCGGCGGCGGCCAAAGCAGCGGCTGCGGGTGCGGCGGCCGGTGCGGCAGCGGCTGGCGCTGCAGCCGCTGGAAAGGCTAAAGCATAATGTTTGAGCAAGTTATACATTTGATCAAGCATAATTATTTATTAGTGTTTAATAAATTTATTAATTTGTACCCAGGCCATCTTATATGATATAAATGTTATTTAAATAATACAAGAATATGTTTTTCGGTTTTGTTATTTTATTTTTTGAAAATTTATAATAAATATTAATTTTGAACTATGTGTGCTAAATTGTCATTTATTAATTATTTAATAAATAATGGTATGATTTTAAAATATATTTATGATAATAGACACAGTTTGTGTTTATAGTATTAATATAATTAATTTTATTTGTAAATATTAAATAATTAAGTAACATAAAATTTGAGTTTCGACTGACTGACTTTCGTGAGTATACCATTTATAAATAATTTTAAATATATTTAAAGTAATTGTTACAGTTTGTAATTATTAATGTTTATTTAATTGATTACTAATTTAATTATATTTACAAGACATTTTTAAAAAACTTATATAATAACTTATAATATATAAAAGTAATACTTCATTTTAATTAATATTATATAATACAATAATTTAACAAAATTTTTTTGAGTGCATAATATTTTACACATACCATATTTATAATCAAAAAAGTTTTTATATATTTTAAATATTTTACATTGTTATTTTTAAAATGAAAATTATATATATAATTATTACTTAATGCATAGCTATTTGTGAACTATTGTCGGCTGACCTGCGCCCGTACTTTGGTTTAAATATAGATAACAATCCCAAAAGGGTTACCACCGATGATACCCCAGATATTACAGCCAGCACAAATTTATAATAAGGCATTGGCTCATTAGGGTCCAGTGAATGGGGTGTAAAATGTTGTAATAGTTCAATAACTATACCATTAATAGCTTTGTCAAAAAAGCTCATGGCTGCAAACACAAACGCGCCCGTGGCCTAATTTATAAATATATTTAAAATCAATTTAATAAATATTTAATTATATAACTATAAAACGTTTTATTTTTACCTTGTTAGTGCCAATAAGATCTGAGGTAAGTGCCAGGGTAGATATGAGTAGGGCCGTACCGCCAATACCCAAAAATGCTGACACACCGTATATTTGCCATACTTTGTACGACTGGGTAGTGTCGCCAATGAATATCCAGGCAAATGAAGCCACACCAAATGCTGCACCAATTACTAGTACCCACTAGTTAAATAATGAAATTAATTAAATTATCTAGCTAAACATATAAATTTATATACACATACTCTAGATCCAAATCGGCCGGCAAAAGGTTTAGCCGCAAAACTACATACAAGTCCCGCTATGTATGTGGCAAATGGCATAATAGCTATAGTTACCTATGTTACCAAGATTATATATTTAATAAATATAATTTACATTTATAAATAAATTAAATTATTTTTTAACATACTTTAGGCATTTGTAGCGAATACTGCAAATATAACGGACTATACACTTGACCTAGGTTAAAAAACATGCGTGCCATAGTGTACATAATAGTAATTTTCCAAAAATCAAACTTTAACAGCCAATGATAAAATTTTATGACCTGATCATTTTTATGTGGCTTAATAGTTGGCAGTTTCTCAATATCTTGGACAGTAGTTATCAACTCAATACTATTAGTTGAATCGGTATCACTACCATCACTATTACCATCCGGGTTAGTAAATACTTGATGTATGGTAAACGACATACGGGGCTGTATTAGCGAGCGCTGGGTATCGACTGAGAAAGTACTGGTCGATCGAGGTTTGCGTTCATTGCCGGTCCCCTCAGGAACGGTAGGTTCGCTAACAAACACTTGAAATAGTACTGAAAATACTAGTCCTATGGCACAGACAATGTACGATACGGTCTATGGTTTTTAAATACAATATTCATTTTATTTAATAATTATTTTTTAAATAGATTTTATTGATAAAACTTACCGTAAAAACGCCCAGGTCATCTTGAGTTAAAGTGTCATTACTATCATAGCCAATTACAAAAAATGTCACCATGTACAAACAAATGTTAGCAAATATTGTGGCTGCTTGTCTATTTTAATAATAATAATGAAATCATCTTGATAAATAATAATATTTTAATTGATAAAAATAATATTTATTTTAAATACAAACCTTAACGTATTTAAAGTCATTCTCTCATTTGTATCGTCAGTTAAGTCAACAATTAGACAAACGTGACTGACCTGGGTAATTATTTAGTTAATAATTAATTAATTAGAAAATTATTTACAAGCTAAATATTTATTTAATATAATTTACCTGGCTAGCAGCCCAACCAGCTTGAAAAACAATAATAAGTACAGCATATAAAGCAAATCGTACGCCCATTGATGCCGAGGAACAGTCACCGGGAAAACAGGGTATATTGTAAATGAGGGGAACTGTAACGGTGTTTGCAATAACGCCTAACAAATGCCAAAACTTGCGGCGACCCAACACACGGAACAGCCACCAGTCGGGCATACGGTCCGATTGGAAGCCGACAAATGGCGAGGCAAATGCGTCTGCCATTTGACTGTCACAATATAATTTTTAAATTATTATTTTTATTTTTGAATAAATCATCTATAGATAAAATTAATTATTCATTAAATCTACATTTAATTCATTAAATTTAAATTTAAAAAAAAATCTAAACAATATTTATTTAAAACCGATAAGTAACTTATTTCCAAAAAGTGTAGTTTTTATTTGTGTTTTATTTATTTTTACAGTTTTTGTTAAACATATTTTTAAAATTTAAAATGATACCAATAAAATTTATTAACAAAATATTTAATTAATAATATTTTTAATTTATAAATTTTTTATATAACTTAAACTGTAAATTTAAATAAAAAACTATATTATTTTTATAAAATTATTTAATAATTGGATTAAATCGGGATTTTACATAATAACTTTTTATAATAAACTTACCCGATCAATAATAGTGCGCCAGCTAACGAATCGCTAAATTGAAATCTAAAAAACAGCAAGGTATACGAAAACCAAATGGACACGGTCAAATCGTTGTAAATATGGCCAAAACTGTAAAATAATTTTGTTTTGAAAGATAACTTTTTGCCACCACTTGTTGTGCCAAAACTGGCCGCCGATTTACCCGATATCGTGCGCTGAAGCCGACCTTTTTGTACTACACTAGAGACTACCTGTGCCCCAATGCCGGTCCCATCTGAGCTATTTACTTTTTTCAAGTAATTTTTTAGTTCAGGCTCATTTTTGAAAGCTTGTAAAGGCTTGTTAATAATTGGCTCTTTATCATTCATTTTTAATAAATTATAATTATGAAACAATTTTTAAAGAAATATATTTAACATTTAATTTATACTTTATAAAAATATAATGAGTCTTATAATATTTAAAAATTAATTAATTATTTAGTTTACAAGATAAATAATATTTATGAAAAATCATGCTCTATTTATATATTTAACATAATCTTAAATTAAATTACTTTCTAGAAAAATACAATAAAAATTGATCTTGTTTATTTGTTAAACTTGAACTTTTTAAATAAATAATTCCTGTTTGAACCGGATTAAACCTGGATGCAATTATTTAATTAATTATTTTGTGACTTCATTATATTTATTATTAATTTTTATTTTGTTGTCAACATTAATAGCTTTCGCTCTCTCTCTCTCTCTCTCTCTCTCTCTCTCTCTCTCTCTCTAATAAAAAACAATAAATTAAATAATATTTCATAATTATTTAATAGTTGAAGAATTGGTTTAAAGCAACTTTAAAATAATTTTCCAAGACTTGCCAACGTCATTGCAAATTAAATCACACTTACTTGCTACATCACTAATTTGACAATCTACCTAGTTTATTATTGTTGTTATTAACTATACAAAACAATAATCTATTGCAAAATAATCAGTCAAAAAATTTTCGCAAAATTAATTATAACTATAATAAAACTATGTTGTAAATTATAATTGTAATCAAGTATATTTTGTTGGGATAAAATTTTGTCTTATTCTAGTAAAAAGAAATGTTAAAAACATATAGTAGCCAAAGTAGAAAAGAAATTTATATTAAATTAACAATTAAATTATAAATCGTAATTAATGATTATAGTTTCAACCTTGGCTATCATATGTTTTTACCTTTATTTTTAACTTGAGTAAGTTAAAATTTTATTTCAACAAAATAAGTATGATTGTAAATAATAATTTATAATGCGGCATTTGTATTAGTTTTTTAATATTATATATTGCTAGATAAGATCCTAGACATTCTAGATATTTATTTTTAAATTGTCAAATTACCAGTTAATGTTTTGAACAGCATAAAAGTATTTAATGGCAATAATTACTTTAATCTTAAGACTAGGTTTTAATAACACATTTTTAAATATAAAGTATTGACAACAAAAAGTAAAATGATTATTTATTTGTAAAACTAGTCATACTTTTTCTAGACAGTTTTTATAACCATGTTATTTATTTGCATAAATCCGTAATTACATTCAAAAACAATTTAGTTAACAAAACATTTATTAATATTTTATAAATTAAATAAAAAATTACAAAAGTTTTAAATAAACCAATTAAATCTTAAATTATACTTTAATTTTAGATCCTAGTTGATATCATAAAATAAATATTTTTAATTTAACAATAAAGTTTGTTTTAACAATATGATATTGCTCAAAACTTTCCACGTAAAAATTATCAATTAGTTATAAAGATAAATATTTATTTTTAAACATTATAAAAAGTTTTGATACATAATTACAAGTAAATCATAATAAAAATAAATGATTAAATTAAATATTATAACTATAACAACGTGGGAGTGTTTATTTATTTATCATTATTAGTTACATCAAAAAAAAATAAAATAATTAAATTGTGTTTAAATTATATAATTTAGATTGGACTAGTTAAAAGATTACTAAAAATATTATAAATTGTCATCTACGTAATATTATTACATCAATAGTTATCTTAATTACGATTGCTAACAAAGTTTTAAAGATATTGTTTAAAAATAATTAATTTGTATTAAAATTAAAATTGTCTTAATTTATTTAAAATGTAATTTTTAAAATTAAAAATAAAATTTTAAATTAAATATAGTAAAATAATTCTTGTATTTAAAACATATATTAAGTATATAAACTTTATTTATAAATATTTATTTTGTACAGTTTGTTTTTAATTAAACTTTGTAATTTAAAATATTAAAAATAAAACTATATTTATCAGTTAATTTTTTTTAATTTATAAAAATATTTAATAAAATAAAAATATCATTGATTATAAATCAAAAAATAAATACAAATATATCACTTTCACCACGTGTTTAGCCTAAAATCAATATAAAATGTAAAATTACTAAATATTTTACACTTAAAACCGCAAACACTAACCACACACTATCATACATATCAGGGCTCATCCAAAATAGCCTAGAGCTATTACTGTACAAAAAAAAACTAGCCATATAACTATTATATAATAATATATCTACATTACACTGGCCTTAATGATTGTTTAGACAAAAAAAATAATAGTATTATAAATAATATAATAAAAAATATTATTTCCTTTAAATAATATATTATTAAACTTTTTAATACTAAACATGTTTTTTGTTTTGTTTTGTTTTTATTTTATAATATATAGATAGCTCATAAATTTTTTGTATCTAGTCCAGCTAAACTAATAGATTATCATATTTATAGTCTGTATAAAAAAAATTTATTCAATTATTGTTATGGTTTGTTTGTATTTATTTTAATTTTATTATAATAAATAAACAGTTTTGAAAGTGTTTTGTTGTGTTTAACACAATAATAACAATATATAATTGTTTTATATTGTTTAGTCTATAATTTGTATGCTTTATAAGTTTATTTTTATAATATATTCAGGATAAATTTATAAGTTATTGTTGTTGTTTATATGTTATAATAATAGATTACTTTTCCTTTCAATACTTTAATACTCTCTCTCTCTCTCTCTCTCTCTCTCTCTCTCTCTCTCTCTCTCTCTCTCTCTCTTAAAACCGGAAGACATATATAATTTTGTGACTAAAATAATAAATACATTTTATATACAATTTTCGTGCATTTATTATATACTAAATATTGAATAATAAATTTATACAAACTTAATAAAAAAACAAAACATAAAACAAGTCATCCTTTTATATATACATTATATATATTATTATTATTATATAATAATAAATAAAATAAATTTCAACAAAAAACAAAAATTATTATTCACTTAAATGATTAAAAGCCTATTATTTTATTTATAAGATATAATATATTTAATATATAAATAAATTACCGGAATCTATTTTTTAATATATTTATTCAAGAGACCCAAAAAAATAAAATAAAACCAAATTGTTAATTGAATTATAATTCAAATGTAACTTATGGTTAAATATTTTTTAAGTTGTTGGTTTTGTGATTAATTCAAGATTTATTTTAACCTAAACATGTCTTTATAATAATAAAAGTATTATATAAAATAAAAAACATTTTAAGTATTTATTTCATAGTTATTTGAAATACATTTTAAATACAAATTTTATTGATATTTGTTTATTTTGTGTATCCAATTATGTGATGTCCATAAAGTGTTAATAACATTTATTTATTTTATTTTTTATTTATTTGTATTTATTGTTAATTAAAATATTACTGTGCAATATGAACAAGGTATGTTTATATTTTAATATCAATTTTTTTATTTTTAAAATCTAATTAAATAAACATATTTTTTAATTTAGTATTAAATATAGTAATTTTAAAATTAATTTTTTTATTAATACAAATTTTTAAAAATAGTGTATTTAATTCAATATAGTTTAAAATACTTATAAAAATTTATAATAACCAGATGTTTTTACTCTCCAATTAAATAAATACTATTTATTAAATGCATAAATAATTAAAAATTTATATTAATATTAACAGTCTATTATAATAATAGGAATTCTCTACAAAAAATCTTTTATATATAATAAAATAAATTATTAATAAATTTTTATAAATTAGATTTAATAAGTTAGCAATCTAAAATTTTCGAGAATTCTTAATAAATATAATATATTTATTTAAAAAAGTTTATTTAACTTATTAAAATATTATTTTATAATATGATAACGGCCACGGATTCCAATCAATTTATATAAAAAATTAAATCTATATATAATTTATAATTTTAATAAAAATTTACATTTTATTATGTAGTATATATTTCAGCTAGTATATAGTGAAAAAATTATTTATATATTTATGTGAATTAGTTTTAATAAGTTTGAAATGCAAAACCTTTAAAAATATTTATAATAAATACATTGTTAACTTAACTTAATTGTTAATTACTGTTTGATATTGTTAATTTAACTCAATTTAGTGACAAAATAGTTTATAATAAAGTATTTGACGCTCTCCAATTAAATAAAAAAGTTTATTAAATAAATAAATAATTTATTATTTTAATTAATACTTATAGTTTGCTATAAATAGTAAAATAATTGTTTATATATTTTTATTAATTAATTTTAATAAGTTGGCATTGCAAAAATATTAAAGTTTAAAAAATTGTTTATTTAATTTAATTAAATTATTAACGTTGACGTTTCCCAATTAATTATTAAAGTTTATTAAATGCATAAATCACTTATAAGATTCATTAATATTTACAGTTTATTGTAATACATATAACACTATTGTGTTTCATATCAACTACTGTATCGGGCGCTGGCTATCAAACCAAAGGTGGTTCCCATAATAATAATAATAATAATAATAACAACAATAACTTTAATAATAATCACCATGGTAATAAAGTTGGATTTACCAACACTGGTAATAATAATATAAAAGATGGCCAATCTTATGGTAAAACAATGGGTACAGTACACCGATTTACGGGCGGCTATTCAGGTGGCGTAATACCGGCCGCTATACACACTACCCATCAGGTAGAGGTCAGACCAGTTGACACAAAGTCTGAGCCCATACAGCCGGCCGTTATACTGGTGGATGCGGCGGCCATACCGTTGACCATACTATTCCGATCGGCCAGTAGTTCCCTAAATGTCATGCAACAGCACACCGCCAGTCAACCCGGTGAACGACAGTATACAAAGTCCGAGGATGAACCCCACCTACTGGTCCACGAAGTGTCCAAACCTATTATACAAGAAGTACGTGAAGTCATTACACCCTATCGTAAGGTTGTCCAAGAGATACAACCCGTCCAGGAAGAGATACATACTATTGTAGCCCGAGGTGAAAAACAAACCCAAACCCAAACTCATTCCCAACAACAAACTACTGATACTAGCCATACAAGTAGTACTGGTAATTATGGTCAGTCTAGCTCTGGTAGTTTTGGTCCGACTAGCACTGGCAGTCATGGTCAGTCTAGCACTAGTAGTTTTGGTCAGCCTAACTTTGGTAGCTTTGGCCAAACTAATACCGGTAGTTTCGGTCACCATAGCACTGGAAATACAGGTGGGTTTGTACCCCAACAGCCCACACAAGAGCAAAAACAACAGTATAGCCAAGGTAACTTTGGTACAATCAATACGAGAACTAATGATCATGTATTTGGTGGTCAAACTGGTGGTAATAGTTTCCAATCAAACACTGGTTTCCAAACTTCAGGTGGCAGTAGTGCATCGGCCGGCACTAGTGCTGGCAATAATGGTTTTAGTAGTGGATCAGGTGGTTATGGCCTGAGCTCAGGCACTGGTAGCGCAGGTTTTTCCAGCACTGGTGGTACAGGATTTACGGGTAGCCAAGGTTTGACTAGTAATTTTGGTAACACTGGTCAATTTCACACCAATAACAGTCCATTTATGTCATACAAACCTATGGGTGACAACTCGGCCGCCGCAGCACCGGGTGGTTCATCGAGAATACCCGATAGTCTATCATATAGTTTTGAGACTAAAATTGGCCACAATTCAGGCCAAAATACTTGGGATAGTGTTCAACAAAAATATGACCAAGAACATCAAATTAGTCAACTAAAAGTAACTGCACCTGTATCAAATAATAAAAATGCATTTGTTAAGAAAATGAGTTCAGTACAGCCTACCCGGCCAACTACTACTGCCCGACCAACTAATACCTACAATAACCAACAAAACATGGATCAAGTAATGGTGATTAACCACCAATCTATCCGACAACTACCTCCATCACCAGGGTTACAGTTTAGCAAACCAACTACTTTAAGCAAACCTACCAAAACCACACCAGCTCCAACTCACCATGATGACTTTGATGATGATAGTGGCGATAATATTGACATGGATTATGATGTGGATAGCAATGAACCTGAGCCGGTCAGTAGTACTACAACTACTCGAACACCGCCTATTAGTCAGACACCTGATGACCAAGATGATACTAATATGTATAATGGTAAATTTGGTTTTAAACGACCAAGTGTTATTAAACAACAAGCTAATAAGCCACAAAAGCCAGTCGGTGCTACCAAGACACTAAAACCACCCCCAAAACCACCCGGTGCCATTTCCAAACGCAACACAGGTCATCTCAAATATAATCAAAAATAATTGTTATAATAACTTTGTACTTCATTGTTTTGTTATTAATATCATTTATTTAATTACTTATCATTACTTGTAAACATATCGTACTAAAAATATTGTAATTAATTTGGTAATAAATTTATTTCATTAAAAAATGTTTTTAAAAATAGTTACTTTTACTTAATTTGGTCAGAAATAATTTGTAGTTAAGTAACCAATATCACCAATTAAATAAATATTATTTATTAAATGCATAAATTATTCAGATGTTAAATTATTACTTACAGTTTATTTTCATACAACACAGATGTGTATTTATATTTTTTAATGTAAAAAATATTAATATACAATTGCTGTATAATAACTGTAGTTTTAATAAGTTAGCAATGTAATTTTTTAAATAAATAAACCCAATATTTTTACAGTGGTTTAATTAAGTTTATTTAAGTTAAAACAGTTAAAACAAAACATATTAATATAAACATACATGTATTGAGCGCTGAATGTTACAGAAAGGTTATTTTTCTTAAAATTAAAATTTTTAAAAATAAATAATGTAACAAATTTTTGAATAATTTTTATAGATACATTATTTTATTGAATTATTTATTAAATTTGATTTAAAAATATATAATAATTATAGTCAAATAAATTTAAAATAACTCTCTATTTTATCTCCCAATCAAATATATATTATTTACAAAATGCATAAATTATTTATAATTAGAATTTATATTTACAGTTTATTTAAATACAAATAATATTATTAAATTTATTAAGTTAGCAATAAAACAAAATATTAAAAAATAATTCAATTTATTTTATAACTTTTAAACTTTATAACTTTATAAATAAATAATTGTAAAATAATTTGTAATAAAATTTATCATTAACATAAGTGGACTCTGATTGTCTGCCAGTAGTTATAAATAATTTATTAAATGTATAAATAATATATAGTTTCTGTTTATAATTACAGTTTTTAATAAAACATATAACACTATTGCATTGGCTGGGCTAATGGCTCAGTGGTCAGAGTGTTGGACTCAGGACCTACAGAACCCTGGTTCGATTCCCGGACGCCCACATTGAGCTTCTATTAGTTTATATATATTGGTCATATATACATACAGTCATTGCACAACTTTCAACACTTCAATACTTTCAACTTTAATTACAGTCCGTAAACTTCAATTTATCCGATACAACAATACAAGTCTTCTTAAATATAAATAAATTCAATAAATGTTATCAAATAAACTGTAACCAAGTGTGTAACTACATGTTAAGTTAATACACAGCTTAAATACAAAATAAAGATTATTACATATAGAACACTGTATCGGGCACTGGCTATCAAACCAAAAGTGGTTTCCATAATAATAATAATAATAATACTAATAATAAAAGTTATAACCAGTGTTTTGTAGAATGAGTCTCGGAATGAGTCCTAATGTTAAACTCCATAGAGATTTTTTCACATGATAGGGCCATTCCAATTACGACGTCTATTTAATTAAGAACTTACATAATGTCTTACATTAAAAATATTTGAACCCCTAGGCCATAATTAATTATATACAAGCGCATAATACAAATACTAGGTTATAACAATATTTACGGTGATCATTCAAAGTATCTTGACTTACCCTATGGTAGCCTGACCCACCTTGGCATTATTTAAATTAATTAGTAAATCAACCAAATTAATAACTAACTTAACTTAATTTGAATTACCCTATAATATCTTAATGTTTAAAGCTTAATATAACACATGTAACATTATTGCTAAAAGTTATGTCATACAGAAATATTTATAGCTATAATTTACAAAATATTATAAAATAAATATAAACTTAATTTATTTAAAAAATTATATGGATTATTATTTTGTTGCATAATATTTTTATAAAATAAATACACTTTTAATTATCATAATTTTAATTAGACAATAAAACAACTAGAAAACTAGACAAAATAATAATTATAACTTTTAATTTTCTAGTTTAAACAAATAATATAAATTAATATGTAAATTAACTCTGGTGGCACTTTAAATTCTGAAAGCAATTCAAATGTATATTATTA
>JAQIWK010000772.1:0-13479 GCA_034695265.1 Dissorhina ornata | reverse complement strand
TATATATATTGTGTTATAAATACAATATAGCTCTCAAAATGCTACTAAATGATTTTCCATTTACCGTTCTCCCTTTTAAGATAAAAATTGTAAACAAAACTGAAAAATGCTTTTGAAATGATTGTAAAATATTCAGACAATAGATAAACAAAACAAAGTGTAGGTAAATGTATATAATTTTGGTTGAATTTAAGATATACTTTTTGTATAACATTTTATATATGTTATGAATTTGCTAAACAGCACCCCTTTTATAAGACTGTTTTGTATGTATATATTTATTAAACAAATTTTTAATACAATTTTGGGCATAAAATATATACAAATGTAATGTATTGAGAGAGCAATTTACAACATTAAACTCTCTGTTGAATAATATTAAAGCAATTTTGTTAAAAAGAAATTTTACTAAAAATATATATAAGAATCACTGCTTTTATTGTTTACAATCAATATCTCATGGGATGTATATTTTCAAATCAATGCACATAAAAAACTTTTTATTTTTTGTGAATAGTTTTTAGATATATATTTTCGACATTGAAAGTGAGTAAATGGTACACAAAATGTATATTTATTTTCACTGCTCATAAAACTAATGCCTTAAAAACATTTAGGAATATATTCTGTTATTATATTTTGCATTTATATTATATACAGGGTATTAATTTCCAATATTGATACAGTGAAATGTTAAGGGCCAATATAACTTTTTGTAAAAATGCATTGTCAGTAATGCAATCATGATTTAGCACAGCCGTAGTGCTGTCTATTTTAATACTAATTTATACTATCCTTTAATATTTGTCTGTATTAATACTAGAATTACCACCCTGTATATAATATATATTGTACTCAAAAGAGGCATCCAATCGAAGCCATAGATAAATATAATCTTAACGATGAAAACAAATCTTGTTTTTTAGATATTGTTTTGTACGATAGGAAACGAGAGACTCGCGACTCAAATAAATAATTGCCTTATTTTGTTATTATATAATAAAAATTATAGTAATCTCATTGTCAGCTATTTTTTATTATACACAATAAACTCTAAATTATAATATATTATATATATACATACATATCTAAAATTTATAAATATAATATATATTTAGGTCACAATTATTTATTATTAATTGAAATGCTCAACTTAAATTATCATCATTATTATTAGTATAAAAATGTGCATAGTTGTTTTGGCTTCATAATTGAATAATTTATTTTAAATAGTTTTCATAACTTATTAATTCAATTATTTTAATTAAAATATGTGAGAATGTATAGAATATATGGAATAATAATATGAGTTTTTTTTAATAAATAATTTAAACTCATTTGATAAGTATTTTTCAAATATAAAATTTTAAAGTTATTTGTTATGAATATTATTTGAAATCAATATCTCATATAAAGATGTAAAACACTTTTCCTGTAAGTAATGAGTATTTATGTCATTAATTTATTACAACTTCACGCTATCGTTAAGTGTTTTACAAATCTATAAATTTGTTTAACAGATAAAAATTATATCAACTTTTTTCATGACATTTGTTGGTAATATTTATTACACTATTTTTTTTATTTGTTGCTAATGAGTTTTGTCAATAAATATCATTACTTTATATAAATTTTCGAATAAATTATAAATAAATAAATTATATAAAATTAAATTTATGTCAAAAAGCGAAATATATAATTTTAATAATTTTGTGTTGATTATATAACTGAATAATATTGATTAAGTTTTTAATAATAGCCAAGACCAAGATTTATGTGTAGTACAAAAATGTAAAACCTTTTATTAAAAAATTCCTCAACTAAACAATAAACTAGTTTTTAATAATTATTTTTACATAAAAATATTAAGAAAATGTTAATTACATTACATTTTGTCGTCCTTTTTGTTTTTGTTAATAAGAAATAGTAGTGAAAAGTGTCGGTCGATTGTTGTGATGCTATTCTTATAGTATATGTGAATGTCTTAAACAACTGACAAATTGTGAGCTCATTATTGTATTATAGCAGTAAATGTGTGACTATTCTTGTGACCAACCATTCCTGCCATTCCTCAGTATGTGTCTCAGTGTGTTTGTGTTTGTGCCGTACACTCACTTTATTTCATGCCATTACTCTCTCTCTCTCTCTCTCTTTCTGTGCTTAACTTTGAATGTATTTTTGTTTTTCAAGACATCCTTTCTTAGGCTTAAAGTCTATTTTGTTGGCAAAACGTATAATTAAAAAGTAAGAAGTAAACCATTGATTGAGTAAAAACGTATTATTAAATACAAAATATCAGTATCTTTTAGTGTCCAATACGAGTCTGAAAGACTAATATTAGTGTACATTATAGAGTGCCATCCCTTCCAGTTGAGAGTATCGGTTGGGCTCTTGTAGTTATAATTTGACTTTAATTCCTATCTCTAAAGCATCACTTTTTCTAACTAACTATGCTTTTCATCTAATTATATAACAAATTTGTCACATTTAATCAATTTGTTTAACGCCTCACCTCCCAATTCAGGCAATCATTTTTGTTTTTATGAAATTATATCATTTTTACAAATTGTCTATTCAAATGTTTATTAAATTTATTAAATGTTTATTAAATGTAAAAAAATACTATATAATTTTTTAAATATTTTTGTTTTGTTTTTTTTATTGATAATGGTTAACATTTAAAATTATTTCAATTTTTCAATTATATTTAGTAAATTCAATTTGTTATTGAAAGTAAAAATATATTAGCGTGGTTCAAAACGTACAAGTTTTGAATACATGTTAAGCATATTAAATTGCTAATTAATAATTATATATAACTTATTTATTGTTTATTAAATATTAAATTTGATATATATGTTTAAAAATTTCAATTGGTAATAATTTGTTACAAATTTAAAGTAGTGAATACATTTAGTAAATAAATACAAATATGAACTGGTACATTTAATACTTTATATATAAAAAATATAATATATGTAAATTTAATCTCACTTTCGATTTGTCAAAAGTTTGGACCAAAAAATAAAATTAAATGCCATTTGTATTCAAAGTCCACATGTTATTGATAAAGTGATACTGCAGTGCATTTTGAGGCCATTATTGTAGGAAATATTTTGATCATTCATTGCTTTTTGTCGTTTTCCATTTGCTTTATTAAATAACCACTTTATTTGCTTTTTTATAATGTTTGCCTATTTTTTATTTTTACCAGTAATTTATGTTGTCATGTTACTTTTTATAATGTTTATATGTATGATTATAAAATAGAAATTATTGTTTGTAAATGTTATTATTAACAATAATAAATGAATAATTTATGATTATTAATATATAAATAATTTAATTTAATTTAATATGTTAAAAGACTATTTAGATTATATGTAAATAATTATATTTTTTATATATAATATTATTATAAATATATGGGTTTTTAATAAATATAAAATAATTTTATTTGTTAAGTATATTATATTAATTTGACAGCAATATAATTGTATTAATTTATAACTTTGTAAATTACAAAAAATACATAATTAATATTATCTAACGAGTGTATAATCAAATATATAATATTTTGTTTATAATTTAGTATATTTAATTATAAAAATTTTATAAGTATTGAGACAATTGTTTAACAAAGCCTTGTAATTGTAACTGAATTGACGATAGATCTGACGGTCAAAAACCTCATGAGGTTTAAAAATATTGACAAATCATAGGACTGTAAGCTTATATATATATATTACAGTATAACAGTACACAGTATTTGATATATTTCATAGACACACATATGCCGTAATGTATTAAAAGGGATGCTGGACTTTGTGTCAATAAAAATATATATATCATTTTGTGTTTAGCAAAACTAAAGTAAAATATATAACTATAAAGTATAATATATAATATAATATAATATATATTGTATATCCAATATCTATCTATTCTTTATAAATAAATATCTAAAACTATTTTTTTGGACAGTTATAGAAAAGTGTCATTGAATTGACTCTTCCTTTTTATGTGTCATTTCAGTGCCATTTCTTAGCTATTATTGCCATCCGATCGACAAAGAAATAGTGTCCAGATATGGCCCAAAGGCTATACTTTCCTACTAATACACGTCCTTTCAATACATTGTCAAACACTTTCTCTCATATCTATAACTATTATCTGTTAAATGCAATAAAATTGAAGTAAAATATTAAAATAATATTTTATATGAGTTTCATATACGTGTTAATATCCTACAAACTGTTTTAGTATATTTTTAGTATAATGTTTATATTAATTATCATTTGAAACATTTATAGATTATTTCATAATTATTTTATTTTATGAATAATATATGTTTGGAGAAAATTAATTAGTTATATATTTGAATATTTTTACAGATTATTAAATATACAAATCATTAATTTATTTATTAATGAATGAATTTGTAACTGAAAACTATCTGTATATAAATATTTGATTGCATAGAAATGAGTTTAAAATTTTATGAATAAAACCAAGAGTAATGTTTGTGAACATGGTATATTTAGTAGTGAAAATAATGGTGAGCTAGTTTATTTTGCAAACATATAAAAAAATGTGTGACAAAAAAAACTTTTGATGTAATTATTTGATGACAAAAAGTAAAGAAAAACATTGAAAAATTTAATTAATGTTTAGTTAAGCGTTAAAATTAAGTAAAATTTGCTATTGTTTTTGATTAAACAAAATTAATATTATTATTTAATGTTTGATATTTAGTTTCTTAATTAAACTAATATTTGTTTTTTGTAAAATTTAATTAAAATTACTTTGTTGCTATTGATATGTCAACATGTATTAAAGATTCCTTAAATAGATTATAAATATTATTATCACTTACTTATAGATATATATATTCATAAATCAATAAACTTACTATTCAAACCATTTTAAATAAATAATATAAAAATTTGCATTTATTTTTATAAGCAATCAATAAGTATGTCATAAATTTTGTATGTATAGAGTTTTCATATATTATATTATATAAATGCATGATTAATGTGATTGATAAAAATTTTATTTTACTGTATTATATAAAGTATTTTTATAATTTATGTTCAATTCACTCCCTAACAATTTATGCATTTAAACATTAAATTCAAAGCAAATAATAATTCAATTAGGATTAAGACAATCATTTATTAGACAAACATAAGACTTTACAAACGGATTATTTCACACGTCTTTCCGTTTCTAATGGTTTCAAATCAAAGGGTCCTTTAATTTGTCTGATATTATGGCTGAGAAATGGCCAAATGTTTCAGTTTAACAAACATTTAGATTAATATTTGTTTATAATGTTTGCTAATATTATATTTATTGTAATTTATAGTCAAATTATTAATTTTTTGATAACAAAATTATATAAATTTAATTTTATTTAATATTTATAAATACAATAATTACAATTACTATCAATGTATTGCAAAATAGTGTTCTTTAAGGGGAACTGTAAAATAAATTTTGATTTATTTGAAAAAACAAATATCTTATTTAAAAAATTTATTATTTTATTAATTTCTAGAAATTTATTTAAAGACGAATCTTCTATTTATAATGTTTTTGTAGTTTTAATATCCTTTAGGCTATGAATGATAACAAACAATTTATTAAAATACAAATTTTTATATATTTAGAAAAGCAATGTCTGCAAGCATTTTTATTGTAAGCTGTATAAAAGCTAAAATTTATTTATATATTTTATATATTTAGTAAACTTAATACAACTTTTTTTCATTAGGCATTTTAGACTTTAAAATCTTTTTTATTATATATAAAAATAAATTTATATTTAAGATTATAATCATTTACGGTTAAAAGTTTTTATAAAATTTTCTTTATATTTTATGTAATTTATAATGTGTTAAATTTAAAGAAAATATTAAATACAAGTATTAATAAATTTATTGTTTTTTATGGTTTCAAAATTTTATTTTTTATTTGCTTTAATTACTTAATATTTAATGTTTGAAACTTAATAATAATTTTGTTATTTATTATATCAAGTAAGATATATTAATTAAAAATTTTCAATAAGTTAATATAATTAATTTAAAAGTGTTAGTAATTTAATGATAAAGTTTTGCGTGAGGTTTGTCTCACTGTATAACACATTGTATGTTAAATATTATGTCTAAATTAGAGCTCATTTAAGGAAAGGTAGTATAAAAATGATAGGTATTGCTAGTGATGGAGATAATTAATGTTTTGTTATTTAACAATTTGCAATACCATAGAGAGAGGTATATATATGTACTGTATATATAAAGTATTATTGAGACAAGATAGGGCTGGTAGTGAAAAAGGTCCATATATATTATATACAATCATCTAGCTAAAACTAATGCAATATTCTTGTTTTAATGCCCGCTTTAAATAATATATCTAAACACACATCAGGTATGGATTGGTAATACACCACTAGTTCATCACATAGTATAGTAGTAGTAAGAGCTCAACCATCTAATGCTCGCACAACACACACAACCAAATGTAATACCAGTTCATATACAGACTGTACAGTGTATAGACTGGAGATCTAGATTGTAGTATATATTATGCGCTCACACTTTACTTACATAATAAGCTCTCAGTATTTCTCAGTATTTTATTCGCATTTTTCTTCATCTCATTCTTGCTTTTCTTGCTCTCACTTTTGCCTCTCGTTTTGTAAGTAATTGTCTTTTATATAACACTATGTATGTGTAGGGTCTCCATAAAATCTTAAGTTTGAACTTTACGCACAATTTATAATCTCAAAAATCTAAATAGTTTAATAAATTTATATTATTAATACACATGAAAAAATGCTTCAAAAAAACATATTACTATATAACACATAATTATGGTCTCCAGAAAGTTTTAGCTTTAGTTTTGCGCAATTTATAAGCAATAACATAAGTAAAATTAAAAGTGATCATTTATGCTATCCCTTACATTTAAGCAACAATCTTAATTTCAGGATTTTCTAGAGACCCTATGCATAAGAATCCAAAACCAAAAATTGTATTTCAATGTGTTTTAGGCACACATTTGTCTTTCAGTATATCTTCTTAATAGTGAAAAATAGCAAAACTTGTGTTCATTATTTATTTCAAATTTATTTAATTTAGATATCAAATTGTTTTTAATTCTTTTTATTAATTTAATATACTTTTTTATTTGTTTCAACTGTTATTGAAATTGAGTTTTATTATTATTTATAAAACCTTTTCTTACTTGTATTTTGTACCAACTATATTGAAACATTTTAAATATTAATTTTAAAAGTGATTTAGTTTTTGATAAATGACTGGTATATGACATAAATTGTTGTATTTTATTATATTATAGTATAAAATTGTTTTTATGTATAATATTTTATTTAAAAACAAATGCATTGAATAAAAAACAATATAAATATAATTTAATATTTATAAATACTTGCTTGTCATACTAAATTTAATTGCCACTTTTAATTTAATTAAATTTAATTTAAATAGCATTTAATTTATTAACTTATTTTATTAATTGCATAAGACTACTTTTTAATTATAATTATTAATTTGTATACTTAATATTAGTGAAATACAAAATGTGAAATGAATATTAATGTTATTTATGACTTCCATAGATATTGTTATCTTGTTATTTAATTATATATTTAAGTTTACTCAAATAATTACTAAACTAAAACCTTTATTAACAATTTTATAACTAATAAAAAGTTAAACCCTTAATATGTTATATATAAATTAAATACCAGACATTACTTGTTATTTATTAAAAAAAATATTTTAAAATATTTTAATCTAAACTTGCGTTATATAAAAAGAAAATTATTATCAATTTTAAAAACAATTTTATTGTTTACAAAATTTATAAAACAATTTTAATCATTTAAAAACATTTATATAAATTAAGTATAAAAATATTAAACTAAATAACTGATGTGATTTGAAAACTATGATATTTGTGAATATATTTGAGTTATCTAAACAATTATATAATTAAGTGAAAATTAGTATTTAAAAAAATTAAATTATAAATTTGAAAGTGTTGAAGGTGATATTTGAAATGAAAATATTGTGATAACATTATATAAAATGCATGAATTTGTGGGAAAGTTAGTGTGAAATGTATTGAACGATTGCGTCGGTCGCGAGTTTGCGCGGCCGTCGACTATAGTGGTTAGGATGTGATGCCATTACACTGTATGACAGACAGTCAGAGTATACACACAATCATATTATTACACTAAACAAGTACTGCTTTAGAAGTGTATCCAATAGATTCTGGTACACTATTTTTGGTGCAAAAATATATATACAAAACATATATACTATGAATGATAGCAATACTTTTGCTGTGGCTGTGGCTGATGGGCACCGATGCCAGTGACGGCTATACTACTGTTATCCCAAGCGTTTATTTCTTAAACGATTATCAGTAATAAAAAAAACTTTAAGATTACTTTTTATAACATCTAATAATAACATCTCTAATATTGTTACCATTACTTTGGATTGTATTGTCATTATATCTAATTAAACGACAAATTGATTGCAACTTATTATTATTACATTTTCAAACAATACGCTTATATCGGATATAATTTTGATGTGAATAATAATTTTCATTAAAAAACTATATAACAATATAACGGATTATTTAAAGATAATATACACACAAAATGAAGTCAAAAATGTGTTTGAAATATAATTATATTATAGTATTAGTGTTAATTTTATTATATAATATTAAATGTATTGTTAAGTGTTCAACAGCACCGGCACAATCACCCATCACTAATGAACAGCCATACGGTAAGCATGTATTCATTTGTCATATAAATATAGTTAATATACTTTTCAAAAAAACATTTTGTACAATGGTCAATTTGAAAACTTTTGTATTGATGTTTTATTTCTTTTTTTATATAAAAATATATTTTATTGTAAGTTTAAAATCATTATTATTTCAAGTGATACACTGTTTTGAGTGCAATAGCAATAGAAATAGTCATTAATTTGGTTTCTTGTTTTGTAAGTCTTGGTTGAAATAGAAAGCAAACCTTTGATTTACTTATTGATACACTCATAAGCTGTCAGTACAGCACTGGTCAGTTTGGTTGTGATATAATACTATATCTGAACATTTCAAAAAACATGCAAAATGCTTGATATATATATATCAACAACATGATTTTTTATTGAAAAATATACATGCTAAAAATATAGATATAACATTGTGTAATATATATCTAAATTTACTTATTTTTACATATCATACTATGCAAAATAATGTTGAATAATCAATAATATATATCTTATAAACTAAACATAAATAGTTAGGGAAAGTTTATACAAACAAATGTCAATTTTGCGCATAAATCTGTATTATTGAAAGCAATGACTATAACATTATTTATTTATTTGAATATAAATCTATTATAAGGCCGTGAATTGTCTAAATGTATACAATGTATGCCAATGGAGTAAAACCAAACCAATTTATTGCCACACTTTGAATAAATGATAATTTTTGTTGAGCTATTTTAGCTACAAATACGAGTATATGATAGCATAAGTCATGCCCTTATCTGGTGGTCATCTCTGGTTGTTATTGATAACCATCTTTCAGTATAGCGTTGTCCCTCTCTATCTGTGTCTCTGTGTTGGCGTATGTTTGTTGTGATCGATAGACAGACAAATTAATATCAATTTTTCTTAGGCATGTTATCTCTCAGTCTCTCTCTCTTTTAGTTTCTCTCTCTCTCTCTCTCTCTCTCTCTCCCTCTGTGTGTGTGTTTGTGTCACATATATAGTCTCTCTCTCTCTCTCTCTCTCTCTCTCACTTTGCTTTACTGTCTGTGGTGTTGATCTATTTGAGTGACATTTTTTCTTATATTTTCATTTTGTCATCTCTAGTGCTATGTCTTGTGTTTGTCTTTTAATAAGTTTTTCTCTCAACTCTTTTTACACAAGTATTTCATTTCATGTTTAGTTCACTTAAATTGTTTGATAAGAGAGAAGTGAATATAAGTTATTATTTGTTTAGAAAATGATGTTTTGCTTCACAATTTTTTTTTGTATATGTCATTTATTTTTATCTCTTATTAACACACTTTGAATTTGCTTTAAAAAAAAGTTTTGTTCACAATATATAAATATATGGCTGAATAATGGGTTATATTTTAGTCGGCGTTTGTGTTATTTTATTCAAAACGTTTTCATTGATTTTTGAAAATATTTTAATGATTGTATTCTCAATGGAAATATACTACTCGTCTGTATGTTATATAATAACTAATAAATTATTAAAAATCCAATAATATTAGACTATAGTATATACAATATGTATATAGTCAGCACTTTTTTTAAATGTCCATTTTGATATTATTTGTTGTAATAATAATAATAATATACTATTATTAAATATTTTATATATTTCAAATCAAACACAAAATCTGATAACTTATTTTGATATCATTTGATATATACTTTTATTTTTGTTGGATTTGAAAGGAGACAAGAATTAGATGAATGACTGTTAAGACCAATATATAAGTCAATTTTTTTTATTAATGTCTAACTTTATGTTATTGTTTGATAGAAAAGTATTTTTTCTCAAAAATTTTTACCATGTTTTCAGTTGAGTTCATAACAACACAATTCTAGCAATTTTTCACACATTTTTGATTTTGCTTTTTATATTATAACTCACTTCTCCCTCTTACGACTTTCATTCACGCTCTCTCCCAGTCTCTCTCTCTCTCTCCCTCTCCCAGTCTCTCTCTCTCCCTCTCCCAGTCTCTCTCTCTCTCTCTCTGATCCAACCACGCAGTCACTATTTGTCTGTATGCCCAGTATGGTTAGACTCATCCATGTCATCTCATCATATATTTTAGTGTTTTTTAAAATATAATATAATTTTGATTTTGTGTTTTATTTTGGGTGATATTGCTTAGACTGAAGTGAATTATATAATACAATTCAATACAAATGCTATGATGTATTACATTGTTATTGTATTATACGATTAAGTCCAGTGCAAAAAATTTTGGGCACTAAATGTGTTGAACACAAAATGTTGAGAAAATGTATCTTTTATTGTTGAACTAGTTTTTTGTTATATAATTTCTTTATATATCACTACATAGTGTATAGCATTATATTATATTTCATGTGTACAGCGATGTGGTGTTGCCTTAAATGCTTTTTTACGCCACTTCTTTGTAACAACAATAATAATATATATAAAAAAGTATTAGATATTCAATCATAATATGAGACACTTTTACAATGTTTTTACGTGAAATAAAAGTATATATACAACCATAAGAGCGCACGAGAAAAAAGTATTACCATTAATAGACAATTGTTTTGTTGAGAAATGACTTATATTAATCACTTATATAAGAATACATACTATTTATATATATTGTTCACTGTTTCTATCTACTATATACCAGGCTGGTATTACCAGCACCAAACAACACACATGCCCTACCATACCATACCGTCAAATGCATTATACATGTTATATAACATTTTGTGCACAATTTTATATATACAGTATACACTGAAAATATTCATTTACGTATAGTATTATAAAAAATAAAATATAAAAAAAAGTTTATAATATAAATATTGTTTGTGTTTACAATCCATTCATTAATTTTGATGTCATTTATTATCCAAACTTTCATTTATTATATCTTATAAATAAATATATATTTATTTATTATAACATTAAAAATAATTTTTTATTCCTTAGTTTTTGCCCTAACATTACTGGTTTGTTAGCTATCAATAGATTAGCTATTAGTTTGTTTAAAATATAAAAACATATATATGGTTATGTAATAAAATATTATCTTAGATTAAACATTGGTTTTTATTTTATTTTTGAACAAATTTTTTTTGAAAGCATTTTAAATTGAAATTATCATTACATGTAAACTCCAACTGTATGTAATAGTTTAATTTGTTTTTATTTAATTTTATTTATTTTGATATAAAATGAATAAAATAAACAAATATAAAAAACTTTATATTTATTTGATTAAACTATAAATTGAAAATTGAATGTTTGAATAAAATGGTGACCCTTTAAGATGTAGTAGTGATGTAGTGATGAGATATATATTATATATAAACACATAAAACCTTAAGAAAAGAAATATTTGTTGGCATAGATAGAGAGGAAGGAAACGAAAATATATATAATAATAGTTTTGTAGGCATTATAGTGTACTCTATGTCCACATAGACCTAAACATATATAACACTATATTCACATATTATTTTGGTTGTAGTAGTAGTAGACATGTCTTTACGTTTTTTTTGTCCACAAAACCACATACAATATCAATGGTTTTTTTGGTCTTATATTTTGGTGTTTTATAATGTAATGTACTTTTACTGCAATTAAGTTGTTCAACAAAATAGTTTTTATTTGTTTTTGCTTTTATATTAAATTGAATATAACAACACAAATAATAGAAATATAATTTAGATGATTACATAATCCAGGTGGCTATTAGTAATTGGTTTTAATGTTAAACCTAGAAAATTCAATCAATAAAGCATTCAAAAGCATACACAATGTTTGGTGAAATTGCATTATAGAGAAAGTATTTCATAGATTTCATTGGTTTGCTTTACATCCGAAACGCATAACAATTTATTTTCTATGTTATTCATCCCTATATTGATGACAACCACTACATCTCTCTCTCTCTCTCTCTCTCTCTCTCCTACTTTCACTTCCACTCGTTGTCTAAACTATTTGACAAAAATATGATTTTACTTCATATAAGACTCTATCGAAAACATATGAATTGATTATGAATTCAAACACAAACTTTTCTCCCAGATTTTTGTAGTTGTGTTTTATATTATTTTTGTGATTTTAATATAGTTTGCAATACAAACATAAGTAATAAAAAATTCATTTTTTTGTGAATAAAACATTTGTAGGAAAATAGAAATAGAGATTACAAATGAATAATATATGATTGCATTAAATAACACAACACAATAGTATTTGGTTGTATTTGTAGACAAAAAATAGTATAATTAATGCTTTTGTTGAATAAAATAATTAAATCTACAATAAATGCATTTATTCACTCTACCAATCTTTTGTCTATACTTTAATAAAAGCTTTTTTGTAATATTAAAAAATATATAATTTTTTCTGTTGTAATTAATTTTTTATTGCTCTTTATTTTGTATTTTGTTGATTAAATTATTTTTATTGTTTATGCAAAATTTATATTTGTAAAATTAAATATGAAAATACTTTGTATAATATTTATTATAAAACCATAAAAAAATAGAAAAAATAGTTTAGTAATTATATTTGTGACAAAATATATAGTAAATATATTTAACAAAATAATTCTAATTTAAAATTTTATATTTAAAATATTAAACATTTCTACAATTGTATATT
>JAQIWK010000771.1:0-13484 GCA_034695265.1 Dissorhina ornata | reverse complement strand
TATGCCATAAATTAAGGTATTTTTATATTTTAAATAAGTTTAATAATTAATTTTTATTAATAAATGATATATTACAAAATGAGTTTATTTGATTAAAAAATAAATAATAAATTAATAATGAATTTATAAATGATTAAATATAAACATGATTAATATATATATGAATGTGATTGGTAATTAATTTTAACCATAATACTGGCCACCATATCCCCCACCATATCCACCATTACCACCATAACCATAGCCACCGTAACCACCATAACCACGATAACCATTCCGACCATATCTACCGTAACCACCGTATCCTCCATACAAACGTCGGCCATAAAACCCGTTACCTCTGTAGCCGTACTGCCCATATCGGCCATAGGCAGGGTAGGCATTGCCATACATCATAGGTGCTATTTATTTAAAACATCAAGATCAATAATTAAAAACTAGTTCTTTTTAAAAATTATATAAACAAGCAAACATACCATATTGAGCTTCAATAAATGTTACCAATATAACTATTAATGTTATATAAAAAATTATTTTAACATTGTATTTATCCATGATATAATATTAAGTTTGTATTTTAACTTTAACTGATTTATTTTATTTAAATTAAGCTGGTTGTAATTAAATGTAATTAAGCTATTATTTCAAACATGCTACTATTTATATGGATTATTTGAACCGGATTTTACTATTGTTTTTTGTACCTGGCACACGCAATTAAGCAATATACATTTTTAATTAATTTATAAATACATTTATTTTAGTAAATACATTTTGAAATACCAGTTTAATTTCAACAAGTACAGTACACATGTGTAAATAAAATTTAAATAGTTATTTAATAGTAAAAATAAAATTAATTACATTTAATTGTGAAACAATTGGTAAATATTTATCAGGTTTATAATATTATTTTATTAATGAAATTTTTACATTAAATATCAATTAGTAAAATAGTTTTATTTTATTTTTTAAATTTAATATTTTTATACTATTTTATAAATTTTTAAATTTTTAAGATATATATAAATTAAGATTTATATTACTGTTAATTAATTATTTTAATAATCTATAAATTTAAAAATTAAATTTTCTTAATTTTATTAAAGTATGTATTAAAATTATTGTTTTATTTACACTAATAATTATAATTTTTATATTGTAATAATTTTTATGTGTAAAATTATGAAGGATATAAATATAACTATAATTTTTTATAATAGTAAACATATTTACAAAAAGGTTATTTTGATTTTTTATGTTTACATAGGTTACCTGAGCTAACAATAAACGTTTTATTTGATGTGACATTGAAATATTGATATATTAATTTATAAATTATTGTTATTAATATATTTTTTTCAAAATTATACTTTTAATCAATTCTTAATTGCAATATAATTGATAAAACAATTTTTTATTATACAAATTAAAATAGTATTTTTAATATTACAAATAGATATTAAACATTATTAAAATGTATAAGTTATAAATAATTAAGATTAAAATAAAATTATGAGGTTTTTATATCTTTATGCTCTAGTTCTATTAAGCAAGCACATTTATGAACTAGAAATAAAATATATTAATTAAACTGGTAATTATTAAAAAATTAATAATTAAAAATAAGTTTCTTGAATGATTATATAATAAAAAATTAATAAACCAGTTTAATAATATCCATTGTTACCATTGTAACCACCATAACCACCATAACCGCCATAACCTCTATAACCCCTGTTATAATAACCCGGATAACGACGGCCGTACCCTCCATACCCTCCATAATTTCCATAATAACCTGGGTAATTACCATATCCACCGTATCCTGATTAAAATAATTATAATAATTAAATCATAAATTAAATCACTAAATAAAATAACCTACCATACTGTGCGTGGATATGTGAAACAGCCAGCAAAATCAAAATAAAGCAAAAGCCTAATTTCATATAACCACACATTTTTAATCAATACAATTTTATTTGAAACTTTACAACTTTATAAATTTAACTTGTTTAAAATATTTAAAGCTTAATTTGTTTAAAACATAAATTTTGTTGTTGCTTTATATACATGCCTAATAATGCCTGAACATAATAATTAAATATTATGTAAATAAAAATATTAATGTATTGTTATTTTATTTTGAGCCGGATGAAAAAGTATTTTTAGACATAAATTTATATAAAGATACAAATTTCAATATTATTAAAATCATAATAGATGTTGATTGTTGATGGGAAATTTTTATTAAAAATAAATATAAGGTGAGTAAATAAATATAGATATTATATAATAAATCAAATATTGTGTTTAAATAATTTTGAATAAAATATATTCCTAGATATATTAATTTATTTTTTATTATATTAAATAATATATCTTAATTTTAAGGTATAATTATATAACAACAAATATTATAATAAACATTTTAATTATATATATTTAATTTGTAATTATAATAGAATAAAATTTAAATATATAATGTTGAAAAGTTCTTAAAATATATATCTGATAATTAAATGTATGTAAATACAATGAGATAAAATTTAATGTTTTATTGAAAACAAGTTTACAAAAATTTATTTAAAATTATTTTCACTTTTATTAGCAATTTTTTATTGTAATATCAATAATTATTTATAAAATAGATAACAATATTATAATAACATAATATTAACAATGTAATAGAAAATTTTTAAAGTTTTAAAAAATAAAATACGATTTAAAATAGCTAATAATTAATATGATTTACATAAAAGATATTATAAAATAATTTATTATATTAAATAATATAATATTTTAAATAACAATATTTCTATATAACTTTTTGTAAATTAAATAAATTATGTACACGTTTCCTAATTTTATTTTATCAAATTAAAGTAATAAAATTATATAATTAAATATTATAAAATTTTTACAAATTTTACAATAAAATATTTAATTATTTTGTTTCATACTAATTAACAATAAGTTATTAATAATATAAATGTAATTATATATTACCAAACCATATAGCAAGTTTCCTGTGAAAAATGTAAATATTAGGGTAGTTTATAAATAACTAAACTATAATTTTAAACATTTTTTTATATTTAAAGTACCCATTATAAACAAGATAAAAGTAAAATTGTCTAAGGTGGCTATATAGTATGTTTAGTAAACTACCTAGATTAAATACAAATGACATACATATTTGTATACATTATTGGTAATATAGTAAACAGTTTGTAAAATAATTAAAAGTTTTAATATTAATTTTTGTTTCTCCTAATATTTTAATTAAATTTAAAATTAAATTAAAATTTTTAAAAATCAATTAAAAAAATTAAATTCAATAATTATTTTAATTATTTATTTGTCTAATTATAAAATCAAAAATGGAGTCTAGCATCAGCAAAATCGTTTTTGTTACTGTTATCTTGTTGATTAGTAAGTAATTACTTTGAAATTATCAAATTAATATACTATTAATAAATATTTATCATGAAAAATACTATTATTATATAATATATTTTTATAATTACTATTTACAATTATTTTAATTAATTAATTATTTTTAAAAATTAATTGAAATCAAAAACTATAATATAATTATTATTTTATTTATTATGTTTATAAAGATAACTGCAATGGCCACGAAGTTAACCTGGATACTTTATTGAATCACGTAACACCAATTGGCGATGGTAAGCTATTGCCCGAAACTGAGCAAGGCATCAAACAATATTGTGAAGCTATAAATCCAACACATTTGTAAGTAAATACAATATTTAACTATTTTATAATAATTTTTATTTGTTAATTAGTGCTAAAGATTGCAACATGGCCATAAATTTTGCTTCAGATTTCAAGCTAAAATTTAAAGAAGTTATTGTATCAACTGTTAAAAAAGAGGTATTAAAGCGTATGTCTATCATATGTCGTAATATGGATGGAATTGAGCTGGCTAAAAATTATAATAAGCAAGTAAACCCGGCCCATATATTGCATCAACAATGTCTGGGACATGTGGCACATATCGTTAGTACTGGACAAGATGGTGATTTAGCTAAATTGGCTCAAGTTATTTGGTTAGTATTAAATATAAAACTTTTAACTAAATTCCAGCTGAATTTTAATACAATATTAGTTTACATTTATTTTTGTTATTACATAAAGTAAGCAGTTGTGAGTGAGAAATATTATGCCAAAAGTTTGTATAAACATTACAAACACAACTGTATCAACGTTCAAAGTTACAACCTTTTAGCAAAATTTACCTCAACTCACAACCGCTTACTTTCTGTATAATTAAATTAAATTTTATAATCTGATATTTAATTAACAATGTAAAATATATGTATAACATTTAGCAACAACAACAACAAAAAATGTTAAGACATTTGAATTTTTATTTATAGCGCAACAAAACTTTACATGGATAAGATAATTGAATTACATCACCAAGATGATGATACACAATGGATGGTACGGCGACAATTTCAAGTAGTATATGATTTACTAAATGGAATGAGCAAGGTAAATGGTATTGATGCGGTTACTAAACATTGCGATGTCTATCAGGGAGTAGTGGATGATTTTAGTAAAATATTTCGCCCTAATCAAATCTACCCAGTTAGCACCTTGTTCATGGCTTTGAATAAATTTTCTCAATAATTAAATTTAATTTTACAATTTAATTTTAACTTTTCGATTTTCGCTTTTTAAAAATTTATGAATAGTTTTAAAATTAAATTAATTTTAATTTATTAATTAGATATTAATACATCTTATTCAAGTTTATGTGTTTAATGTCTTTGAAAATAAAATTTTATATTTAATTATAAATTATATTATATTAACTAGTTTTTAATAATCAAAATAAAATATAATTTTAATTTGCATTACATAATTATTTTGTAAATTAATTTTTATTAAAAAATTTATTTAATTATAGTTTATTAATCAATATCTAATATTGAGTAATTAATCATAGTTCTAGGAAATACTTAATGTATCTAGATAAAAACAATATATTAGAACTAAATCACAAGATTACTTTTTATAAATAGATAAGATATATTTATAAATTTTATTTAAACGTAAAAAAATTAATACATTTAACTCTAATATATTAATAATAAAAATATTTAAATATTGTATAATAATTATATTTATTTATTCAAATATGACAATGTTAAATATTTATATATTAATAGTTACATTGCTAATTAAATTGTGTTTAACCGCAAGTATTGGACAATTAAATTATAATAATATGAGGATTATAGGTGGCAGGGATGCTGAGCCAGGTGATAATCCCCATATGTGCTCGCTCAGATTTAATGGGGTTCATCTATGTGGGGCATCTATTATTAATGAACAATGGGTTATAACTGCCGCACATTGTGTTTACGGGTGATTAAAACTAATTTATTTATAACTTGTAACTTAATTAACTAGATAAATATTCAATTTGTATAGAAATAGTAATTAAAAATTAAATATTTAATTAAATAGGCAAATATTTTGTAATGAAGGAAATTTGAAATTTAAATTAAATTGAATTGTTAAATATTTTTTTAGTAAAAGTAATTTAGAAATTTAAATTATATTATATTGATAATTTTTTTGAATAATTTATAAAAATAGCCAAGGTCCAGCAAGTTTTATATTACGTTGCGCTACTCTAGATCGTGAACAGCCTGGCGTTGACTATACAATTAGCAAGATAATTTGGCACGACAAATACACGGGCACTAATTACGACATAGCCCTCCTGGGTGTTGAAGGTCAAATGAAATTAGGCTCACCTATGCTAGATAAAATTAATCTACCTGACCAAGATCAAGATGTAGCTTATCCTGGTGAAATGGCCACCGTTACCGGGTGGGGCTATAATGCTAGCCATGTTTTGACTGATACTTTACAAACTTTACAAGTACCAGTAATTGACCGAGATACTTGCGTCAAAGATTATGCTGATTATAGATTTACTGAGTATATGATATGCGCTGGTTATGACCAAGGCAAACGAGATACTTGTTCGGTAAATATTTAAATAATAATAAATAATAATTTTAACAGTCTAGATTTATAAACTTGGTTATTTATTTATTAAATATTTTATTTTTAGGCCGACTCAGGTGGTCCATTAAAATACAATGATACTTTAATTGGCATTGTATCATGGGGGTTTGAATGTGCTTTACCACATTATCCTGGTGTTTATACAAGGGTTTGTAAATTTAGAGATTGGATACGTGAACATTCTGATGTTTAATTAAATTTTAATTATAATAATATTTATTTTGTTTATATAAATTATTTAATTAATAAATATTAAATGTAATTCGCAAAATAGTAAACAATTTTATAGTATATTTAACTTTATAAAATTTTAACTATGTAAAATTTTATTTTTATTAAAGTAAATATAATTATAATATAATTTCATTAACATTTATTGTATCTTTTATTAAGTAATATTCACCTGGCACTTTTAGATAGATAAAATTTTTAAATATTATTAGGAAATAATTTATCAATTCATAGAAACACTTAAACTACAGATATTAATTTTTTAAGCTAGATAACTTATTTAAAAAATTATTTTTTATCATAATCCTTCAAACACAATTAATTAGTTTTATAACTTGCTAAACTTTTTAATAAATATTAATACAACATCATATAAACTACAATAATTATCTAAAAAATAATTACTTGAAATAAATTATTTTTTAATTTTTAAAATGAATATTTTAATTAGTATAATTTTATTTGCTATAATATTAAATTGTAGTTTTACATTGAAAATCAACAAAAATGAAATTAATATAGTGGGCGGTAGGGATGCTAAGCAAGGTGATAATCCGCATATGTGCTCGCTTAGAATCGGGGGTAACCATCAATGCGGTGCATCTATTATTAGCGAGCACTGGGTGGCCACGGCTGCACACTGTGTCCATGGGTATTTATAGCTTGTACATTTTTATTAACCAAAATTTTAATTTAAAATCTATCATGTTAATAAATAATTAATTACTAATATATTTTTTGATTGTATTTAGACTAAATGCAACTAGCTTATTATTACGTTGCGGTACTCTATTACGTGAAAAACCAGGCGTAGATTTTAAAGTCAACAATGTTATTAGCCATAATAAATACAATGAAACCAACACGGACTACGACATAGCTTTGTTAAACGTGGCCGATAAAATTAAGCTAGGCACATCCCTGGTAAATAAAATTGCTTTACCCCCACAAGATACCGACTTTGCACCGGTGGGTGCTTTAGCTACCGCTACCGGTTGGGGTCTAAACGCTAGCGATGTATTACCCGAGACATTGCAAACTGTAGACTTGCCCGTACTTGACCGAGATACTTGCTATAAAGATTATAGTCATGGTCACATTTCTGATTATATGTTTTGTGCTGGCTACGATGAAGGCAAACGTGATTCATGTAGTGTATGTATTTATAAATTTAATATATAATTTGTAATTTATATAAAATTAATTGATGTGATTAGGCTGATTCTGGTGGCCCATTGAAATACAATAATACTTTAATTGGTATTGTATCGTGGGGTTCAGGCTGTGCCTTGCCACATTACCCTGGTGTTTATACCCGAGTGGGCAAGTTTAGAAATTGGATCAAGGAGCATTCAAATGTTTAATATTGTTTGTGTTAATTTTATTTTTAATTTTTATTAATTATTAATTAATAAATATTTATTGTTATCAGTTTTTATTTAATTGATATTTAAAAGTTAAATTTATTTAATTAAAAAAAATCATAACTGGAAAATGTTTAGTATATAATATTTAAAAATAAATATTTTGTAATTAATTTTTATTTAAATTATGAAGCATATGTTTAATTATTTTCTTTAAAAATTAAATAAATATAATTTATAGTTATAAGTTTATGTTATTTATTTGAAAATAGTTTGTAATAAATTATTATTAAATATTATAAGATTTATAGCAACTTATTTATTTATTATTATAAATAATAATTTAATTTGAATACAAAACATTTAATTTAATTATTAAATTGTTTCAAATTTAAAAATATTTTAGTTCATGCATAATAAAATATTTTGATTTTGCTAGACAAATAAACTAGCTTAATTACCACAACATTTTTATATAACTATTTATTATCTACTTATATATATTTTATTAACTTTGATAACCGCATACTTGAAACATATACAGGTATTTATTTTATTATATTATAATATCTATTGTATAAAAAAAATTTATTAGTGTAAATAAATAACATGATTTAATTTTCAAATATTTTTATTAATACACATATTTTAATTTAATAATAATATTTTATACAATTAAATCAATTGAATTAATAATTTAAAAACTTTATAGTTCAGTTAATTTTAAAAAGTTTTATAAACAAGATATGAAATTTACAATTAATTTTACAATTGTTTTGACTGTTTTATGGCCAGTAATGGTATGTTTGGCCAAACGGACGGTGGAGTGTCCGCACACATCGCCGATAGTGGGCGGCAATGACGCCAAACCGGGCGCTAATCCACACATGTGTTCACTACAATATGATGGCCGGCACTGGTGTGGCGCCGCCATTATCAGCGACAAGTGGGCCATAACCGCCGCCCATTGCCTTAAAGGGTATGTCGTTATATACCTTTCAATATTACCTTGTTAATTAAAGGTGTTTCTACATATTTGATTAATTATATATTTATATTATTAGAATATATTTAAATAGTTTTTTTACAATTATGAATTTTTAAATAATTTATAATATTTATTTTACATTAATTAAAATTTTTTAATTTTATTTATAAAGTAATGTTTTTTAAAATTAATTATAAAATTATATAACACTAATACTTAGTTATATTAACAAGTCAAAAGTTATTTATTGTTTAGTTTTTTCTGGTTATTTAATTATTAAATAAATTTTCTAAATATTATTATTTAATGTTAAATAATATTATAATTTTTTATTTTACAGACTTGATTTAAACAAGATAATTTTACGTTGTGGATCACTATTTCACGCACGTGGAGGCATTGATTACATTATTAGCCAGGTGGTAGCTCACGATGCGTTCAACCAGTACGGTGACAATGATATTGGCCTAGTACAAATTAATGACAAGTTTGAACTAGGCACTCGTAAAATAAACAGTATTGTCCTACCCGAGCAAGGTAGTAATTTAACAACTGGCTTACCAGTCACTGTAATTGGTTGGGGTTACCTGGATTATTGGGGCGATGATCTAGCACATACACTCCAAACAGTAGATGTGCCCGTTGTTGACCATGAAAAGTGTCGGTTAATTTACCAAGATTATAACCGTGTTACGAGAAATATGTTTTGTGCTGGCTTAGATGCTGGTGGTAAAGATGCTTGCCAAGTGAGTTATTTAATTTAAAACTACAACAATCTTGATTATTTAATTTTTTAAACTTTTCAAAATTTTTCAACTTTTTTAACTAGAGTGACTCAGGTGGGCCAGTTAAATATAATAATGTCCTAGTTGGTATTATATCATGGGGACATGAATGTGCTCAGCCATTATATTATGGTGTGTATACTCAAGTTGGTAACTATCGCAATTGGATCAGGGTACATTCTGGAGTTTAGTTTTTTTTAGTAATAAACTATTCAAGTTATAAATTAGTTTTTGGTATTTGTAAATGAATTTAGCAATTATTACAAATTTATTTATATTTTACAATAAGTTTTTATTTTAATAAACCTTTACAAAATATTTTGTGATTTGTATTTTGTAATTTATTTATTTATATCTTAATAACTATTTGATTTTTAATTGTATTGCAATATTAATTTGCTAATCTAACTAAATAAATTTATTTAGGTATAGTCCATTCTTGCTAGATTATATTTAAAAATTAATTTTAATGTTAAAAGTACAAAACAAATTATTATAAACTTCAAACAATCAAGATGTTATAATTAATATATATGTATAATTAATTTTTTGAAAGTTGTAATTTAAATTAACTTAAGTTAAACATTATCACTTTGATTAGAATTTATAAATTAAACTAGATAAGTGCTTTTAAACCCTATACAATTTAATTTATACCATAATTTATTACGTTATTTTATAATCAGTATGTGAACCTGTTCATGTGTGTATTTAAACTTGATATTATAAAGTGTTTTGCAAATATTTATTAATATAATTTTGTAAATTTAATAGTAATTCAAACAAAATAACTATGCAAAACTTAAATTATATTCATGTATTGAGCTTGGTACTGGTTATCGAGAATAGTATTAGCTTGCCACAACATATTAGTAATGTTAGGCATGCTAATAAAAATAACACTTGTGAAGTACATCCAAATATTGTTGGCGGTCAGGAGGCTCAACAAGGTGATAATCCACACATGTGTTCGCTACAGTACCAAGGTGATCATGGATGTGGTGCATCCATTATTAGCTCACAATATGCTTTGACAGCCGCTCATTGTGTTGACGGGTATATAATTTAAATTAGAAAATATATTTAAAATTTAAATTATTTAAAACTATTATATATAATATCTGTTAATTATGAAAAATAGATATAGGTATACTCGCAATCATAAATTTCTGCTTTGTTGCTTGGTTAAATATTATGATAAAGACAGTACTGAATAATCCATTTTATTTTATTTAAATAACATTTAAATAATTTTTTAATATATGTTAATTATTCTTTACAGTTTAAGTTAAATATAATTGTTCAAAATATAAACAATTAAATTAGTTCAATTTTGCATTTCTTCAAAACTATTTATATTGTATCACATGTAATAGTTAATTATACATTAGTAATGTAACATTACATTTAAAACAATTATACTGTTTATTATATAGTGAATAACACACCTATTTATATTTAATAATTTAAAAATATACAATTGTATTTTTTAAATTTTATTTTAAAATTAATTTTTAAAAAGTTAATTAAACTAAATAATTCAAAATATTTTTATATTCTATTAGTTATAGGTATATAAGATTATTATTATTTTTTTAATTACATTTTATAAATTTCCTTATTCACTTTGTATAAACTATAGACGTACTCCAGGACAATTTATACTACGTTGTGGTACACTAAAACACGCTCAACCTGGACACGATTTCCAAGTGATTGACATTACTATACATGATAACTATAACCAGGGTGCTCAATGGAATAATGATATTGCCTTGATCAAAGTAGCTGGTCAAATACCTTTAGGTAGTTCCGATATGAACTCAATTGCTTTGCCTGACCAGGACTCAGACATGGACCCTGGTGCTATCATTACAGTAATTGGTTGGGGCTTTTTAGAGGACGGGTCGGGCGCTGACTCACCCACACTACAGACGGTAGACGTACCCGTTGTTTACCGTAAAGACTGTGCCAATGATTACTCATTTTATGACATCACAGATAATATGTGTTGTGCTGGTTATGATGACGGCGGTAAAGATGCTTGTACAGTAAGTGTACTTGGTTATGTAATTTTTTGTATATTTATTTATTTGTTTGATTACAGGATGATTCAGGTGGCCCAGCTAAATTAAATAATGTACTAGTGGGTCTAGTGTCATGGGGTCTAGGCTGTGCCAAACCTAATCAGCCTGGTGTTTATACCCGTGTGGGTAACTATAGAAATTGGATAAGGGAAAATTCTGGCGTTTAAATATTTAATTGATAAAATAAAAAATGATATTAATTTTATGTTTTGTAGCATTAAAAAATTAACTATATAATTAAAGTTTTAGTAAGACACTTCTAACCGACCAAGTTAATTTAAATGTTTTACAAAATTGTCAACTATATATTTAATTTTATAATGCTTTACAGTTCAGTGTATAATATATACTATAGACTTTTTAGAAAATAATAATAAATATTTTTAACTATGTAAATTTTAAAACATATAAATTACATTAAAATATACATAATTTATAAATAGTTTTAGTTTGAAATGCTAATATTATATATAAAAATCAACTATACAATAACTATAAATATATTTAAAAATTTTAACATGAGAATATTAAAGTTACACTTTTGTTACACCGAGCTCAAAATTTCACTGAGATTTTCAACACTAGTTATTATAGATTTTTTATTATACGTTTTATGGCTAGTAGTGCGGACTACTTCCTGTTGTGCTTTACAAATTAATTTATATTTATTATTAAATTTTATATTATAATTTTATATTATACTATAATTAAAACTTAAATCCATATGGTTTTATATTTTTTAAGTTTTAAATTTATATTTAATTAGTAATTACTTAATAATTACACTAAGTCTACTATACAAATAACAATTCAATTAAAGTAAGTTATGCAAACTATTTCATATAAAAAATATTAAATAATACTTGTCTTTTATTTAAATTGACTGTTTTTCTAAAACAGTTTGAATGACACAGACAATATTGTAATATTTTAAAACAATCACATACATGTATTATATATTATGTATTTGTTTATGAAATATATTGTATGGATGATAATTGCAAGAAATAATTTCCACAATATTAAATTACCAATTAAATGTTTATAAATTTACAATAGATAACCTATATAATTATTAATAAATTATTTTTTTGAACAAATAAATTATAAATTATAAATATAGTATTTTATATGTGAATTAAATTATACTTAAAAATTAACTTGTAATATAATTATATATTAATATAATAATACATATTTAATTAAAAATATAATTAACTAGCATATACTGTACATATTTTAACGTAATTGTAAATTTGATATTTTTAACATTATTATAAAATATATAAATATTGGACTCAAAAAACATTTTGTTTAAACCCTTTAAACATTTCAAACAACTAAAAGTAAATTGAATATTTCATTCAAGTTTAATTTAAAAAAATTAATAAAATTATTTATTTTTTTAGATAAACAAGATGATACAAATTATATTGTCGTATTTAACTAAATTGGTGTTATTTTTAATGGTCATATATATTATAACTGCCCAAGCTCTTCATGATGATGGTAGCTGCAAGTTTGGAGATTGCCAAAAATAGCAAGAATATAATTAGCAATATAAACGCAAGTTCAACGCTATAATCTTATAATTAAATATGTAATTTCAAAACTTAATATGTAACTTAAAATAAATAATTTTGATTTTAATAAATTTGATTTTTTTAAATTTAATAAAACTTTTAACAATAACAATTTATTTTGATATATATGATTATCTGTTTAATTAATTATAAATACTTAATAGGCAATATTATGAGTTAATATAATTAAACAATAAAAATAATTAATTTAAATTATTATTGAAATTAAAACTTTTCATTGAAAAATAAATTAATTACTTTTCTAAACATATTTATTAATTAATAAAATTTTTGTTAATTCTTATAATCACATAACTTTTAATCACACATTTAAAAGCATATAAATAGTTCAGTACAATCAGTACTAT